>JAIPRM010007421.1:0-17210 GCA_025469315.1 Stegophylla sp. TES_Ste_2020 | reverse complement strand
TTCCTTCGTTCAGAATCGTTTTACTGAATAAATGATTTATCGTTTCTTTAAAATTTAATACGCCCGTCAAGAGAATACCACCCGTCGTGCGAAGTACACCCATCGTGCGAAGTATGTCCGGTTTTTTACAATTATTTATGTGTTGTATCAGGCGCACTGCACACGAGTGAATTGTTATAAAAATGTATTAACTGTCGGCCGAATCAGTAGCGTAGCTGATGCTCCACCAAGGAGGGGGCGATTTGTAAATTATTCTTAGCCTAAAATATTTTTCATCATTATTATAATAGAACGCTTGTTTTCTTTGCCGTCCAAATTTTCGACAATAATCGTGCTTTCTTACATTCAGATTCGTAATTATGACAAAAGTAATAGAATTTGATAGTAATATGTACATATCTATTATTATAAATTTATAAATGAAACAGGTATTTCATAAAAAATAATGTATCATAATTTTTTGAAATTTCGTTACTGAAAAAAAAAAATCATTGTTGTCAATGACAAATCGAATAAATTTTAACGAGTGTTTCTTAATTTCACTCAAATTTAAAATTTCAAATTAAGTATTATTCACTCGTATATAAGTTACGAGTATCAAAGTATAGTTACAGCAAAATCGCCTTTTTCTTCTTTTTTAAAAATGGCCCTCGGTAGATGAACGTTTATAATAATTACAAATGTATAATATTACATATCGATGGATAAAAACCCCAAGGAGGGGGCGAACCACCCCCTTAAATAAGCCACTGGGCCGAATTAGGGCACAGCCAGTACACGTATCGATATTATATTGGTAATATTCGATGCTAACGAGCTGTTTACGGCGTATTTTTTCACAATAAGCTACACCTGCAGTGTTCACGTGTACATCGAATTCGTCGAACACGAGCTCGTTTGTGTGACACATTATGCGAATGTTTTTTGTACATCACGCATTATTCTGAAATTTTGTTGAATAACAATGAGTCATCGAGTATATTATACGCAGTATATTATACGAATTATTATTTTTCAAATAATTTCGACAAATACGTCAACGTTATTATATAGCACCGATATAAAACCCAAAACGTATGATTTAAATACACAGCATCAATGACTATCGACGAGTGATCTCTGTTTATCTATTAAATAGATGTATATTATAATATTATGTTGAAAGTAAACAATACACCCAGTATAATTAGTAGGCTTTGGAGAATTTCTAGCTCCATGAGAGTAAAATGGTGGAAACTTAGGGGGGGGAGAGCTTCACCACCTAAAAATGTTAATAGCCCATCTGAAATTGTTACATTTTTTTTTTTTTTTTTTTTTGTAATAGATAATTATAATAATCCATTTTTAAAGTAGTTATATAATAAATTATAGATAGGATAGGGATAGCGGTGGGAAGAGCACCCTCCTAATTAATAAAAAAATGTCTAGCCCTCTAATTAACGAGCCAAATTTACCCCTGTTTCTAGCTCTATATACGTCATGCAAATATGGTTTAAAAAACAACAAAATATGCTCTAAACTATTTACCTGATATAATATAATATCTATTATTTATAATAATAGATTATATAATTTTAATAATTTTATAATAATATATTTATTATCTATTATCGAGTATATACCTATTAATTATTTTTAATTTTTTCATTGATTTACCTTTAAATAGAATAATTAACAATGGTATATTTTAAGTAAAACTCTCTGAAAAATTATTGATAATCAAACTCAATGCTTTATGTGGGGCTGAAATACAATACAAAACAATGAGTTATAATATAAATATAGCATTTATTAATTTTATACTTGAAAACTACATTGTACTGCTACATTTTTGAAAAATTATTTATCAAACTCAATGTTTGTTTGCGGAATTCAATAATTTATGATGTTTTCCGCGATAAGGCTGTCATTTATTGGTGATTAAAGTAAATTGTATACCAAGATCATATTTCATAATTAAATAAAATTTTAAAACGATGACAGTCTATAGTTGATATGTTGTTGCACATCAGTGTCCACTGATTCGATCAACGTAAATCAAAAGGCACAGGACACGATTAAAATTTTTTGTGTCCTCATATACTTGTCTTATTTAATAAGACAAGTATATGTCAAATTATAACACTCAAGAGCTAAAATATTCTTTAATAAGAAAAAACTGAAAAAGTGTGTACACGTCGAGTGGGATACTCATTGATGGGTGTATTGAATTTAAAAAAACCGATAAATCATTTCTTCAATAAAACGATTCTGAACGAAGTTTCAACTAATACACAATTATAATAATTATCAGTTTTGAAGAATCAAACTTAAATGGTTGAACTGTAAATTATTTTGTTACATACAACATTTACAGAATACGACTAATGATTTTCATGTATTCACATGCATCTAATGAATACTCCATAAATAATTTCAAATTACAATAAAATATAAGCATATAATAATAAAATAAAAGCGGCTCTAATTGATTGTGATTGATGCACACATTAAAGTGTGTAATTTAGGTAAAACTAACGAATTTTGTCGAAATTATAACTTCAAACGAGTGTTGGGAAAAAAGTTGACTTACGATTTTCGAGATTTTTTTAGGTCAGTTAGACATAATATATATATGAGTTAGATCATATTAAACTTTCAAGTCTTAATATCAAAAATCAAAAATTTAATTACATAAAAACTAACAAAAAATGAGAAATTTCCGAAATTTCCAAAACGCTGTACTTAACTTAAAATTAAAAATTAAAAATTCTCTTGACTATTTTTAGTAGTTGGTAAATGTTTCAAGTCTCCAGCTGCATAATTTTTGAAGTTATGTTAAAAAGGAATTTTAAATTTTACGGAAAATTCCGGTAATTGCATATTTTATCATTTTTTGTCAATTTTTCCCGTTTTTTGGAAAAAAATATTGAGGAATTCGAAAAATGACTTCTTTAAAGTACCATTTGGGTGTAATTCGAGATCTATAGAGATACTGATTTGACTTTTTTCAACCGTGACTGACCCAGAGGTGTCATGATAAACATTATGTTTTAGTGCATAAATATTGATTTACGATAATTAGAGCCGCTTTATTTTTTTTATGTTATTATGATGTTTATATTTTATTGTAATTTGAAATTATTTATGAAGTATTCATTAGGTGTATGTAAATACATGAAAATCAATTTTCTTTTTTCGTAAATATCGTATGTAACAAAATAATTTTTAGTTCAACATTCATTTGTTCAATTCTTCAAAAGTGGATAGTTATTATTGTGTATTAGTTGAAGCTCCGCTCAAAAAATTATTTATCATTTCTTTGAAATTCAATACACCCGTCAAGAATATCCCACCCGAGTTGCGAAGTGCACACTTTTTTTTTTACGATATTCCTTCAATAAAAGTTTCCTAATGTAATATTGAAATTGCGTATTAACATAAAGAAGTTAAAAAAAAAAAAAAAAAAAAAACTGTGTAATTTGAATATTCATATTTCACAGTAAAAGGAAAATTTAGTTTTTATAAATTTCTGCACCATTATTAAACACATATTATATTAGTCATGCCATATTTTTTTTATCATTGTATTTTTAACTCGCAATACTTGTAAAAACGATTCTTTGTTGTTTTTTTTTTTTATATGAGGCCACATAGAAAAAAAATATATATTATTAAATTCACTAATGGCCTATATTACTGCATACGTTTGGTATTAACGGTTTTAACGTATTTTTAATAAGGTAATTTACATAATTGTGGAGTGAAATACATTGATGATGCGTTCCAACTACTTATAATACACGAACAAAATGTAGAAACATTTTGGAAAATTTTAAATTTAAAACTACTTAGGGTTTAATTTTACGAGAATCCATTTACGTGAGATGTTAAATATAGCCTAAGAAAATAAAAATATGAATAAACGAAATGATTTATCGTTTCTTTAAAATCATACACACCCTTCTAGAGTATCTGACCCGAAGAATATCTGTGGTGCAAATTAATTGTTTTCTATTGTCCGGCTTTCTTGTTTTTTTTTGGTTCTGGTACAGGTTCCTGATAATTTTTTTTTAAAGATTCTGGGTCCGGTTCCGGTTTTTAATTCATTTAGAGTTCTTGCAGGGTGCAAAAACCGGTTTTTAAAAATTATAACAAAATATTTCAAAAAATATCTTAACATTTTAAAATTAAAAACAAAATAAATGGTAAACTTAAATATTTTGAAATGGTATTACGTGACCAATAATATGGCGATATTTTTTAATTATCGAATTTTTGTTTTTTTTTTCCAAGGATTTTCCACTCTAATTTTGTAATATCGCAAATTTTTAAGATTTTAAATGTTTTTGTTGTTTTGTCAGTAGGTAGTCCTGATATAACATTCGTATTTAGGGTCGACTTTAATTTTTTTTCGTTTGAATATCCATAATATTATCTACCACATACTACAAGATCTAGTTCGGTTAATTGAGTTGATTTGCATTTAATATAACGGAAGTCGATTTCATCATGACGTAATCCATGAATAGCCACCCGAACATTATTCCCATTTATCTGCGATCCTTATCATTTCGCTTTTCTAGTACGTTTATTATTAACTGTCGAATCAGGTGTTTAAAAGTTGTGCTCGTGGCCTCTGTTTCTTTCGAGTTTTAAATTGATCACATAGAGTTTGCTAAAATCACTCACATTTCCAGTAGTACATAATATTATTGAACGTAGATTGTGGGTATTTATAGAAGCTCTTTTTGACTTCTTTTGTCACTTTGATTGTTTTTTTTAAAGGGCCTAGAGATTTCTTTAGAGCTCCTTGTGATTATATATCATTAAATAATATGTATCTCTGTAATTTCTCGTTTTCAATATGAAATGTATAAATCTGTACAACAACTGCAATACCAATAAAATATTTCACCACGAGTATACAATTATTATAAAACAGTTAAAAGCATTTTCGAAACGTCCGGAGGGGGCAAATTCCGCATCTTGCCCTCCTCTCCGGGCGCCTATGGCCGTGTGTATTGACATTTATAAATCTGTTGTAACTAATACTATCTTGATTCAACTGATTGAAAATATCATAAATACCCGAATAACGTTAAGCACATGGATACTGATTTCTGGCAAATAAATCTTAAATATTAATACACGAATGTAAAGTGATTAGAACATTACGCCTAATACAAATAAAAATATTATAATTAGGGCTCGGACTTTGAGGCAAATGCTACTTTTTAAGGGAGTATGATAGAGAGACAATTCTTGTAGATCAGTGATTCCCTAACTTTTGTATTCTACGCCCCCTTTTATAGATTTTTGAAAATCTCGCGCACTCCTCCCCTATGGATAATAATTTTTATCACCTTTGTTGTATATACTTTACTTTATTTTTTTCTATGCATTAATTAAAATTTTTACTTTGCAAACACTGCTTACGCCTCCCCAGCAATGGGTACACACCTCTCAAGGGGGGCAAGCCCCCCTGTTTTGGAAACTTTGTTGTAGATAAATACGTTTCAAATCATTTTGATTTCAATAAAGTTAACTTGTTTTTGCTTTTCTCCACTAAATGTGCTTTTTTTTATTTTTTTCTTGTTTTTGTACTTTTTTCTCATTTTTATACAGTTCTAATGAAAAATTCACATAATATCTCTGAATATATTATTTTTCTATTAAATTATTATTGCCAGAAATACCCAAGTAAAAATGTATACATACATTTTTTGTTTACTGAATCAATTACAATTTATCATTAAGTGTGAAAATAACATTTTAGATACTAGATGGAGTGAGGAAGCACTGTTACACTTGTTACACTGATGTTTATTTTTATTTATTTATTTTTCTGTGAACCTTAAAACAATTAATTGTCCAAAAGTTTTGACAGACTTTGACTTTAGATGGTTCTTTAGAAAGGACATTTTTTTTTTTTTAATATCTATGTGAAAATTATTTTCCTGTTGTCAATAACGGAATAATATTAAACTGACTGAGTAAAATGGCTTTTTTTGATTTAACAAAAAAAAACTTGAATAAACTTAATCTCAGTTCAGAATTGTTTGATACGCTAAAAAAACCAATTTATCATTTGTTCAAAATTTAACACGCTCAAAGAGCGATTTCCACCCGAGGAGATAAGAATACCTATAGTACGTCTAGATTTTTTACTACAATATTGAATTTATTTTTAGTGCAAATATTAATAAATGCTTTTTTCGAGTTTTTATAATGCTTTTTTACAGTTTTTTATTTCGCTACAAAATCCTAGCCCTAATTATAATGAAGAACACCACCTCGATGATTGTTAAGAACTTTCGATTCGTAGAAAATATTTAATATGGCTCAATAGGGGTGTAAAGTTTGATGTGGCCATATTATAAAATACTACAACGATATGCAAATTACGTGCTTGTACAATATTATTACTATTATTATATGGAATACACAATAGAAATGTTGTTTTTCACGTTTAGGTCGCTTTTCAAAAGAACGGGTATTTTTTTTTGCATTGTATTTTTAACTGTTATTAATTTTGTGACAAGTGTTTTTGAGAATCGCGTGACGACTACCGGTTTTGAACACATCAAACAAAATGTTATAAAAATATGTAAGTATATAAAATTTAAAAACGAATATTTAGATTTAAAAATATCATATAGCAGCCACTAGCCATAGTGCTTACCTCGAGTGTTGTGTTACAATAAAGACGGAACGTAGTAGGAATTTATGTCATAAAAATATTATCGGCTATCGTACGATTGAGTACGTTTTACATTTTTGGCAGTACGATTGACCACATTTTTGAAATGATACAATGAAAACACAGCCGACATCAAAAAATAATAATATTCTGTTCGACGTTGCCATTTATCAATCGCATATAATATATATTATTAAAAAAAAAAAAAAAAAAATCGGACATACTTCGCACGTCGGGTGGGATTCTCTTGATGGGTGTATTGAATTTTAAAGAAACGATAAATCATTTCTTCAATAAAACGATTCTGAACGAAGAAAGTTAAATAAATATTAAAAAATAAATGAGAAAAGTTTTTATACAGTTCGGATCAAAAATAGATGGTTTCCGAGTCGTTTCGTTTTTGTCAAATTTTGGGTAGTTTTTTTTCCAAAAAACTCTAAAATTAATTAAAAATGTTGTCGATAAACTACTTTAATATGACGGTTTGATCAAAATAGTTAATAGTTAATAGGTACAATTTCTGTAAAAATTTTGGGGAAGGGGCTAAAATATTAATTTTTTTATTTAGTCTCCTTAATGGCTTCAACTTTTATCGCTTAATACATTACCTTATTACTTTTTTCGTCAATTTGTAATGGGCCAAAACTGTTAATACACAATTTTCTGTAGAGATAGTCAACAGGGCCGGCGCTAGGGCAGTGCAACCGGTGCATCTACACAGGGGCCCCACAGAAGCAGACTTTAGTAGATAGAGAATATACGTAGGTACTGAATTACTTTGAAAGTTGAAGGGTCTATATAATACTATGATAATCAACAGGAGTGTGCATAATTAAGTGTCAGATACCAGCCAACATCAATATAATGTTTTGATTTGTTCCAATAATTGATGAAAGCTAAAAAAACGTACAGATTGAGATCATATGGTAACGTATGGTCTTTATTGAGTAGCCTTTTATTAATATTATCCTTTTGAAAACATTTTTGTGCAGTATTTGCAAAAAATTCTAAACCCGTGCGCACGTTTGTGTGTTTAACATAATAATACATAACATAAAACAATATATTCATTGTCAAATCCTATTTTCAAAATTTCGTGTGTTCAAATGCATAGTTGTATAGGTCAGTGGCGTTCTCAAAATATTTAAATGGAGGGGGATGAAAAATTTTTTTGGAAAATAAGTAAAAGTGGTTTCACCTCACAACTCTAATATTATAATATTGAATATTAATATAATAATTGTATATCATCAAGTTATATTTAATGTAATTTTTATTAAAATTATAAGCATTTTATAATGACAATGACGTTAATGACAAATCCAAATTAAACTATCGATTTTTTTCTGAATTCTTATCAGTTGAATCGAGTTATTCTTCAAGATCAATAGACATGATAAATTTCCAAAGTTTTCAAATGCTGTACTTAACTCGAAATCGATATCGATAATGTAAAATCAACTTACATTTCCATAAATAAATATACAAAATAAAATAAGTGCTTGAAAAACGTTTCATAAATTAAATTAATTTTCTTTTAAAATTTTTCCATTAAATTATATATATATATATTTGAAAAATCTAAATAAAAATAAAAATAAACCGTTAAGTAACCATTAGCAAATTTTTATACTTGGAAAAACTAAGTACATTATTTCTTATGTATTTTTTTATGTTTCTAATGTTCATAAAAATGGATTTGAAACACAGAGTAAGTACAATAATACATTTAATATCTAAATGAAAACTCTAGAAACGAATTAATTTTGTTTGTTTATAACCAAATTTCAAATTTTATCATCAAACATGCTTTAAAAAGTTGTAAAATTAAGAAATATGCTCTTAAAACTACAAAATCACCAAATATGGTAAAAATATGCACTATAAACTTTTAATATTTATTACGTAGTGTCATGAAATGAATTTCTAGCTTATCTAGCAATAAATCTAATTGCTTACAAAAAACATGCAAATGCAACAACTTCCAAGCTTTAATCATAATAAATATGTCCGTACTTTCTTTTTCTTTATACATCGGTTATATCGTATATTGCGCGTGTTATAGTTGTTGTGTTTTAATCGCCTAAAATAAAAATACTTTAAGTGAAAAGCTTTTAATTAGGTAATTTGAATGCATATTTTTCAGTTTTTTTTTTTTAGTACATTAGCATATATATGTATTTATTATATTCATTTTTATTTACTATTACATAAACATCCTAACCCTACAGTTATTACTAGAGCAAGGATTTGTATGCATTTGCATATTTATTCTGGTTGATCGTATGATCGTATGCTAAGTGAACACAAAATTTGTTTCATGACATAACTAATTGAAAAATGAAACTTTTTTAGTGCATAATATTTCTATTTTAAGAGCTTATTTTACAATTTTAATTGCATATTTCACCTTTTAGTGCATATTTCAATGTTTTTTTTTTTTGGAAATTTTTTAAATTTATGCTATTTTCAACTATAATAAATAAAGAAAAAAAAAATTATATTTTCATAGTTTTGATTGTTTTTGGTTAATATCAAAATATCGTAAATTAATAGGTGTATAGTTGTATACTTATATTAATAAATATAAATTCAAATTTAGGTAAGTATACATTTATTTTAGGAGACATTTTTGATATAAAAATTCATTCCTTTTTTTATATACAGATTAAAACTACCTGAAATTGGTGAAAGTGAAAAAAATGAAGAAAAGTATTTTTAATTTTGTTCCATAATTCTTTTTAATAATTTTAATTGTATTAATTAAATGTACAAAAAATAAATTTTTTTATGTGCATATATTTATGCATATTTAAGATTTTTAGCGCATATTTGATTGATTTTTAATGCATATAAATCCGCGCTCTAGTATTATTACCATTCTTCCGTCATCGGATTGTGACAATATAATATTATAAAACCTGCTTAGGTAATTTAGGCATTAAAATTAAAGGTAAACTATTTAAATACTGTTAAATACTCTGGATTATAAATGAAAAATTTTGGAAAGGGCTGCAGCACCCTCAGCACCCCCCCCCCACTGGATACGCCACTGTTCCGGAACGCCCCACGTTACACAACGAGCCTATAGGGATATTTTTGATCTGTGGCGCGAAGCGAAGGCATCGGCGAGCGCAGCGAGTCGACCAAACACTCGGTAAAAACTAATCTACTTTCTGAAAAAATATACGCTTTTTGGAAAGTCGGGGTTTTTACGGTTTGTGAAAATATGGTCTCTGAGTATTAACTGTCTGTAGAATTTTACGGTCTGTACTATTATTCTCGGGGTTTCTTCACGTTTCTATATCATTAAGTATTTTCATTACTCGTTATACCTATATATATATATTATACTAGTATTTGTAATAGTTAGGGCTCGGATTTGACGGAGGGTTTTGAGGGCAATTGCTCCGGGCACCAGACGGTTGGGGGGGGGCATCCGGATGCCGAGACAGAGCCGTGCCGTTAAGATTTTGCGCCCAGGGCAAAATTAAAAGTATTCGCCCTCTATTTTATTTATTATTATGTATTTCATTCCTATTTAATTGAATTTTTTTTTTATACAACGTAGGTATTTTGAGCATTGATTTGACAAAAAACTAAAGATGATTACAATAGTAATTAATAATTATTAAACAAAATATAGTTAGGTACAAAATAATTAAAAATTAATAAAAATCACAAATTTAACATAATATTATGTAATACAATTTGTATATAACATATGACATATTATGAGTAAGTAGGGTTATTCTGGTTATTTTTGACTATCGCTTATTGCGCCCTGTGTGCTCGACGAGCAGTATATTTGAGATAAAGAATACGATAATTTATGAAAAAGCCAGGGTGGTCGACTATTATTGTTATTACTCGACTATAGTCGGAAATTTGTTCAGAAATAATTTGTAATGGTCCAAAATAACTTTCTCATTTTTTTTTTTCTTTAGATTCTGGACGAAGTGAAAAAGCTAGTGTTTTTTTTATTCATGTATAGTTTAAAATATTATAAAAATTATCATAAAAACTATTTTTGGCACCCCTTTAAATCATGCGCCCGGGGCGCTTGCCCCCAAGGCCCCCCCACGACACGGCTCGTATGTTACGGTCTTACCTGCTAATCTTCACCGGCCGGCATCGATTGCAACCTATTTTTAGAAGCTAAAATAATATTGTCATAATACAGACCTCGAGTTATATATTGACACACCATTTTTTCTTTTATTTAATGTACCAATTGAAAATTTTCATAAATAAAGCAATAGAAACATAAATCAAACAATTTATATATCAAAACATTTAAAAATATCGAAAAAATTTCGGAGGGGGTCCAGACCCCATGGACCCTCCCTCAGATACGGCCTTGTTTGAATGAATTTGTGATACATGAACTGCGATATTTCAGACTTGAAATGAAAATATTTTAGGTAGATTGGTAGATGACGTGTAAATTTGTAAGTTTTTAATTTTTTCCCATAAATACTTAGATATTAGGTATTTTTAATTTTTTAACTATCTAAATAAAAAAAAAAAATAATTTGTCCCGGGCATCCTAAAGTCTAAATCCGGCCCTGGACTAATAGTATTAGTTTTTAATTATGTTTGATTTATTTTATTTACATTATTATTTATTTTATTTTATAAAAAACATTTTTTTTTTTTTTTTTTTGTAACAACGTTAAAGTTTCATAATAATACCAAACAGTTTATTTTAAAACTAAGATACATAATTTAACAAAGATAAGTGTTTGTAAGTTACATTTTCCAAATAAAGTTGTTGTAACTTATTTAAAACCATGTTAAATTTTCTATGAAAACTCACGCACTCACATTCGAATACTTTATATAGTATTTTATTTAAGTATTAGTAAATAGTTTATAATACGAGTATGTTAAAAATAACCAAACAACATTTTTACATAAATTTAGAAAACAACCAAACTAACATAAGCATTAAAATAATGGTGATTATTGATCATATTATTATAATAAAAGTATTGGTAACTGTCATTAAAAAAAAAAAAAAACCGGGCATACTTCGCACGATGAGTGGGATTCTTTTGACGGGTGTATTTAATTTTAAAGAAACGATAAATCATTTCTTCAATAAAATGATTCTGAACGAGGGAAGTTAATAATATAAAAAATAAATAAGAAAAAGAAATGATAGAAAAATGTCCAAAATTTTTTTTTCACATTTTCAAAATTTTCTTTCGTCAAAATCTTTCTTATATGATTTTCTGTCTATGTTTAAATTTTCATAAAATTCGGATCAAAAAATGATGGTTTCCGAGTCGTTTTTGTCAAATTTTGGATAGTTTTTTCCAAAAAAAACATTGAAGAATTGAGAAATTCAAAAAATGACCTCTTTAAAGTACAATCTAGAGGAAAATCCGGTTTCAAAAAGTTATTGATTGAAACTTTTGGACAAGTATTTCTATACAAAAAGTTGTACACAGAAAAAAAAAATAATAATAATAAATATCATTGTAAAAACCCTAGCTTCTTCACTTTGTTCAGAATCTAAAATAAACAAATACTCTAAGATGAAATTCATACATTATTATTATTATTATTATGAGTAGTTTTCTTTTCAAAATAACGTCGTCATATAGCTTTTTATAAAACATTCAATTACTCCCAAACCGAAATTTATAGGGTTGTTGTGTTTTTTACATCACTATTCAATTACTCTTGTCAGTTTTATATAGAGTAGCGATCGGATTTTGTCGTGTATTGAAAATATTTAAATCGGTTTTAATAATTATTACAATATTTTACTCGACCGATTGCAAATATCAGAAAATTACGTGATACTGATTTTTTTTTCTCAAATAAAACTCAAATATTAAAATATACGAATAATTGTAAATTGATCAGAAAGTCTCATTGGATACTTACAAAATATATTATAATGAAGAACGTTTGTCGACTGTTACGAAACTCCGATTCGTAGAAAATATTATGTAATACGGTTCTCGAGTGTAAACTTTCGACGTGAGCTTTTATAAAACACTAGAACGATATTCGCAACTACGTTCTTCTGAACAACTCGCCAAATGTCGATCAAATATTATTACACTATTATAAATGGAATACACAATAGAAACGCGATCAATTGTTTTTTCACATTTAGGTCATTTTCTATGTAAAACGTCTATTCCGAATAACATTTTTAATTGCTCTTAATTTTCTGACAAGTGTTTTTGAGCAATTGCGCGACATTATTTTCTAGCCAATCACCGGCAATTGAACATAAATAAAAAAAAATGTATATCTATAACATTTAAAAACGAATTAAGTCATAATAGTCATAATATATTCCTGTAAAAAATTGACCTTCTAATTTTTAAATTAATCAGATAAGTAGTTTTCTAATAAAATAAAAATAGTTTGAATTCGGTTTTAGTGGACTGTATAATATAATATAATTCAAAAATAATAATAAAAAAAAAAACGGTAATTACCTGTTTGGCGTAACAATATTAACAATAATAGCATAAAAAAAAAATATTAATAGGGTAAAAAAAAAAAAAATTAGGTACAAAAATAAACTTACAAATGACCTGTATGGCACAACAACGTAATATAATAAAATACAATAAATAAATAATATTATATTATATGAAGACGAGAATAATAATAATAACAGAATTTAAACGTTTATATAACAATATCTTCTATATTATAAGATTGAAACGTGGCCTAGGAGCCGAAGACATCCTCCGTTTCTTTCTAACAGGGGCGGATTCAGAGGGGGGCTATGGGTGCTCGAGCACCCCCTGTCACATTAATCACAGTACACAAAATTATAAAAAATTATTAACTGACTAAAAAATATGATATTTTTTAACACATTCGCTTGCCACACTTGGGTGAAATTGAAATGCGATAAAGTGTAGGTAGATAAATTTATTACAAAATTGCTGTATATATTTTTCACCGTGGGTTTTGTTCGATCATTAAATGGGATTTGTAAGTGTATTAAATTTTAAAGAAACCATAAATCATTTTAAACTTTAAAGGCGTTTTTGTCAACATTTGAGTAGTTTTTCCAAAATTTTGAACAAACTATTGAGGATTTGAAAAAATTTTGATTCATAAAGTTGCTGGTCGAAACTTATGGACAAGAATTTCTGTATGAAAAAAATAAAATAAACATAATTTTAAAAACACTAGCTATTCTTTACCCCACTCGGAATGTAAAACGTAAAATAAACTAAGTAGATCATTATAGTAAAATAAACAAATTAAGTGGATAATTTATTAAATGTCTTTTTTTTTCTAATAGAGATATAAATATAAAATTTATTTTACATAAAGATTTATATTAAGGTGTAATAATTAGTAGTTAGCTGCTATTAATATTCAGTTATATTGATTGAGCACCCCCCCCTATTTATAATTTCTGGATCCGCACTTGCTTTCTAACATTGAAATCTGTATAGTTGAACTCTGTCGCTTTTATATAATCACCTGTTTTAAGCAATATTTTAATTGAGCTGCCACAGACTGAAGCTGCTGTCAGCCTGTATGATATCACACAAAAAGTGATAATAAATACAGTATAGGTATGCACTATTGATAATAAAAACATGGATGGGACACAATATCCATCTGAGGCCACTATATTTTGCGGTCCTGAACTGATAAGAAATTGAGGCCGTCTGTTTACATTGGGATATTATTTTATTTAAATCGGCAAGATGCCTCTTTTATTAAACTATTGCCAACTCTTCATAATTTATTTGTTTTCAATTAATGTCAAAATAGAAAGATTTAAACAATAAAAATTTTATTTCATTAATCAAAAATTTAAAAATGAAAAATTCAACTACTTGTCTAAATATTCAAAATTTGGATGATTAATAAAAAAAAAAATAGTTCTGATATAAAACGGTTTTGAGCGTATATAAAATAATAATTTTCTAAAACCCAGCCTTGAAGTGATTAAATATTATAATGAACATTTTTACACATCTTTATGATAATTATATAATTTCTATTTTAATATTTGACAAAAATTTTGAATTATCATCACCAATACTTGAATGGACTTGAATAAAATGACTAAAATTGATTTTGTCAAAGTGTGTAATATTACAGCGTATATTACACAAAATAGTTTTCATTAACGTAATATGAAAAGCATGACAGAATTCCAAAAAATTACCACATTGTAATATTTAATAAAAGGTTATATTAAAATAAATAAAAAATATATTTACTTAATTTTAAAACAAAAACGAATAATTTTTTAGAAACTGCAAATATCAGTATTTTATTATTAGGTATACAGTATTTTTGCTAAGACATTGGATCACTTGGTGGCCAGATTAATGTTCGAGATTACAAGGAATTTCCCGGCCTTCCCGGGAATGCAGTGTTTATTTCAGGGGGGTGACCGGAGGGGACTCTCTCCCCTAAGAAAATGTACACCCCCCTCCGGGGGAAATAACTATATTTATAAACTACATATTATACAATATAATATACACTATAGACGTCACCCCCGAAAATTTTTGATAACCCCTCCTGGAGCATAAGGTTAGGTGAAATAAACACTGCCCTGCAGGGACGCCCATAGAAAATTACTTCAGTTGGTACAAAAATTAATTATCCAAAATATATAAACCATGGGGGAAGGGGAAGTAACTATTATAATTAAATAAATATTTGATTTTATAAAGTATATTGAATCAAAAATAAATTTTATCAATTTTCTTTGCTCCGATATGGTGTATAGTTGACAAGTGTTACTATTCCAGTAGAGAGTTATTCCTTCGTTATCTACGTCAGGAACCAACAGGCGCGGATCCAGTATACATTAACGGGAGGGGCGGAAGTATTGACAGTCCATACAAATTATTGTACTATTATATAGCAATGAACTGATAAGTAATAAATATAGATAGGTATATTTACAAAAGCGTAGAAGTGCAAAAAAAAAAAAAAACATTTTGACTTTGCAACTTGAAAACATTTTAACATGGCTACAATTAATTTTTCATTAGGTTTGGATCGAAAAATGATGGTTTCCGAGTCTTTTTTTTTTTTTGTCAAATTATTAGGTAAATTTTTCTAAGAAATAAAAAAAAATAAATAAAGAATTGAAAAATTCAAAAAAGGACAAACTAGAGGCAAATCCGGTATCAAAAAGTTGCTGATCGAAACTTTTGGACCAAATATGTGTCTATTCCGAATATTGTTTACAGAAAAAATTTAAATTAAATTAAAAAAAAGCCGGACATACTACGCACGACGGGTGTATTGAATTTTAAAGAAACCATAAATCATTTCTTCAGTAAAACGATTCTGAACGAAGGAAGTTAATAAATAATATAAGAAAAAAAAAATGCAAAAATTCGGTGTAACGGTCTGGAATCGAACCCGGACGTGCTGTCGCGTGCTACGCCGGATCCATTACCACTAGGCCGCAACACATAACTTGACCGTGTGGATAAATTAGTAGGTATGTAATATAATAATCGAAAATATTGAATTTTCAAAATAGAATAAAATAGTTAGAAAACTATTGTTGCACGTGGATATTAATTTACACCATCGTACGTATTTATCGTCGAAAATTACACTTGATGGCAATAAGGAAAACATTATCAACCTTCTTGGAATGATTACAGAACTACAAAAGGAAAAAAAAAAGGTCAGTGCTGTACACGGACATTTAAAACCGTAGTGTGTGGCCACCTTTATAAACACTGAATAGTATGTCACTATTAATAAATATGAAACACGAATCCCTTTGTAAAATTATCGGCATAGTTTATATAATAGTAATAATATAAAGTTTACATAATTATTTATGTACAATTATGTTGGGAATCCCACGATACGATTAAGATTAGATTCTGTGATCGTGACTGCGCCGACTAAATGTTTATTGGTAGATGCCGCCTTTGTCGTAATTTCTTCAGTCAAACCCTTGTAAAATGTTTAATTATTATTAGTCCGTAAGAAATTTTATTGTCCCAAAATATTCCCAATGAAATTCTCTATACAGGTGTAGTAAACCTACCCACATACTACTTTATCTAGGTCACGTGTTGTCACTTGTCATACATATTTTCTTTATTATATCATACGTTTCACTTTTTTTAAAAATATTTTCGAAACACATTTGCACGTGCCGAGGACAATAGTTAAAAGTTGGAGCGCGTAGGTCCATCACTCTGTAAAACATTGTCCTAGGCCAAAATGTCGACTTTATATATACGGGTAGAGATCCATGTAAAAGTCAGTTGTTAGTTATTAGTTTTTAGCTTAACTCCCAAAATGTACGGACTTATACTCGTCGTTGCCTACCAAAGTAACATTGCCGCGAGCCTCTAAGTCCAAATCCTTTAAATTTACTTGTAACTAATTTCTCGGGCAGAGATTAAACTCTGTCCCTCAAATTTATCAAACATTAAAAGTTATTATACAAAAATATATACATTTTCGTAAATTTACTAAAAGTGTATTTATTTCATTCCGAACGATTACTACTCGCCTTATTCGAACTACGAACGGT
>JAIPRM010007420.1:0-17211 GCA_025469315.1 Stegophylla sp. TES_Ste_2020 | reverse complement strand
TTTTTGAAACCGGATTTGCCTCTAGATTGTACTTTAGAGAGGTCGTTTTTTGAATTTCTCAATTCTTCAATTTTTTTTTTTTTTGGAAAAAACTACCCAAAATTTGACAAAAACGACTCAGAAACCATAATTTTTTGATCCGAATTTTATGAAAATTTAAACATAGATAGAAAATCCTATAAAAAAGATTTTGGCGCAAGAAAATTTTGAAAATGTGAAAAAAATTTTTGGACATTTTTTTAAATTTTTTTTTTTTTATTATTATTAATTTCCTTCGTTCAGAATCGTTTTACTGAAGAAATGATTTAACGTTTCTTTAAAATTTAATACGCCCGTCAAGAGAATACCACCCGTCGTGCGAAGTATGTCCGGCTTTTTTAGTATTTGCCTGACTTGAAATAGGTATTTAATTAAACGCCTAGGCATTTAACTTGGCAGATAATAAAATCGTTTAAAAATTAAATTATTTGACTATTTGTCCAGGTATTTAGTAAAATGCCTATGACACACACACACACACACACACATTACATTTCACTATTCAGGGCTATAGGTACTTAATACAATAATATTATTGGTTTTACCAATCCTATTTTTAAAATATTCTGCATAATTTTCGCGGCGGAATTCAACGGATTCGTTTCGTATGTAGAAAAACGCAGCGGAAAACGCCGTGTATAACCCTGGCCTTATTACTACATTTTGTCAACCCTCCTATGATAAAATTCTGATTACATGTCTGGTACAAAAGTAGAATCATAATTCATCCCAATGTTTGTTTAAATGTCTGCAGACTAATTAGTAGTTAGTATAATACGAATAGTAATATAACTATACGAAAATAATAATAATAATAATGCAGTGGCATATCCAGAGGGGGGGGGGGGGCTGAGGGGGCAGCAGCCCCTCCCAAAATTTTTCATTTATTATCCGCAGTATTCAATAGTTGACCTTTAATTTTATAGTGTCCAAATAATCTAAGTTGTTTTTATCTATAGGTAGTCATTATCTAATTAATAATTAATATTAATATCTAATAATATCTAATATCGTCAATGGTAAATATATAAATTCATTTAGGTTTGACCAGGTAAACACATTTTAATTATTTAAAATTATTTGGGTTTTGTTGTACTTTGCACTTAAATGACCCCATAGAGTCAAGTAATTAAATTTTAATTATTATTTCATTTTATAATAAATAAAACTGCATGGTGCATAGGTACTAATTAAATAAAAATGTTGTTGGGGGGGGGGTATCATGTTTTATGGGCTTTCTTCTAATTTCTAAAAATTAATGAAATCAATAAGGACTATGAAATTTTGTCACTGATCAGCCCCTCCGAAAAAAAAAAAATCCTGGATACGCCACTGTAATAATGATAATAGTGTTGAATAAAATTATGAAACAGAAACAATTATTTCTCGAAAACCTCGAGATTACAGAGGTGCTATTTCAGTGAGACAAAAGGGGACGCTCAAGCTATGAGTAATTTTTCACATTTAGATATACGTATATAGTACAATGAGTTTAGATATTATTTTATTTGTGTTAGAATAATTCTTTATAAAAATATTTGACGCATTAATTGGTAATAATTATTACAATAAGCAATAATATATACCTATATATCATTTAATAGTAGAAGTGCGTAATAATTTGATGGTAAAATATTTTTATTACGATAATCAATACTGTTTAGTTGTCAAAAAATATTCTGTTTCCGAATTCAGAGTAATGAATGCCACAAGATCTCGTCTTATTACAAAGTACAGATGTTTATACTTATTCGTAATTTTTGTCCCCTCCCTCGACACGTGCGTGCACGCGCGCACACACACAAATACATACAAACACATACATCCATACATACACTTGTACATATATATTTAAATTTAAAAATGTTGAACAAACAAAACAACATATCATCCCCACATTATGTAAAAGACCGTGCTCAGTCAGTGTGCAGTCATTCGTAAGTAATCAAACTACGAGAGTTAATTCATTTTTGCGGTTAATAATTATAAAATAATTCCGATGGAGACCCAAACAAATCAAGAAACGTCGTCAAATTCAAGTCAATTCATTAAGAACAGCATTATCGCAATAAAAGATTTCCGTTGGTGGACGAAAATTATTGCAGTTGCTAATATTGTAAGTATATCTTGAATTGTATATTACAAGGGAGAAGCATTTTTTTAAAGAGACTACTTTTCCTAAAATTTAAAAATATTATTAGTATTGATAATATTTTATGTACAATTAACAGATTTAAATAGAGTCTAATGGTAATTCAAAGTACAAACATAATAGTTCCATACCTTGGCATCAATATATTGTAGCATTAATATTAACATTTATTTTAATTTGATAGGTACGCTAAGTTATTTATACCTCATTAGTAGGGTGACTTAAAATTTTCAACATAAATTAATTTTTTCCCCTTTAGATTTCGCTTCTTTGATATTTTGTGTTAAATTATCAATTATCAGTTTATTACAACCATTCATACTTATTTACAGTGTAAATAATTAAATAAAGCACAATGGGCCTTTGCAATATTAATTTTTTGGTTTCATTTTTTTAAAGAACTGGTAAAATATTTTAATCTTAATAATAGTTTGTTTTAAACTTAAAGTTACATTTTAATTTTATTATATAAATAATTAAACGTAATTCATAAATTATACCTATAAAATATACAATAATACATATAAAAAAAACTACATTAACATCGCACCAGGGATATTCTTCGCTCCTCGGGTGGGACTTGGTGGGCGTGTTAAATTTTAAAGAAAAGAGAAATCATGTCTTCAATAAAGTAATTTTGAATGAAATTTCAATTTATATAAGGCAATTTTACTTAAAAGTTATAATAACTTAATGATTATAATTATTACAAAAAAATTCGTAACTAGTTTTATATCCCATTGAGAACAGAAAAAAAATTGATGCTAACAAAAAGTTTTATTGCCTGTCTATATTTAAATTTTCATAAAGTTTGGATTAAGAAATGTTTGAAAGGCGTTTTTGTCAAATTGTGGATAGTTTTCCTCAATTTTCTGACAAATTATTGAGAATTTTGCAAAATTACCTCTCAAATGTAACACCTAGATACAAATTTTGATTCAAAAAATTGCTGGTTGCAACTTTTGGACAAATATTTCTATAAGATAATGTGTGTGTATAATATATATATATGTAAAATAAATATAAAAAAACACTAGCTTCTTCGCTCCACTCAGAATCTAAAATAATACAATAAATACAAACATTTATTTTGTCTATTTCAATGCCCCTTTATATTTTTTCACATTTTAATTTCTATTATACTTTTTATATTCCTTCAAAATCTGAACCTTACTTATTAGAATGATATTATTGTTTTTATATTACAATGAATTTTATTTATTATATTTCATTATATTGGAGATATAAGTATGTCATTTAATTCAAGAAGTAACATTTATGTTTGGACTAAATTAACTAAAATTTAAGAAGATTTATAAATTATGCTTATACTAATATTTTATAAAATCAAGAAAATCTTAAAATTGAAATATAATATTTTTTGGGTTGATACTAACAGTTCTGGAACTATTGGTGTTGTAAATTATATTTTCTAATAATTAAAAGACCATAATTATTCAGTAGGTTAGATAACAAATATTCACTAATCCTAGAAAAAATTGTAATTTTTTTATAAAACTCAATAATATTGGAAAATGTTTGTGAATTTCGCCGTTAACGAGACATTTTAAAATGTAAAACATTTTAAAATAAATCTGAAGTCAATTCGACCATTTTAAAAGACAGTTATGTGGTACACAAATTTGGGGTAGCACAGCATATTACGCGAATTGTGACATAAAAGTTATTACCTTAAATATTATTCATCTGTTAATATTTTCGAATAATAGTTGAGAATTTTTTTTTTTTTTTGATATTGTGTATTTGTGTATCAATTTTAGATGTCAAACTAATTAATAAACTTCAGAAATTGTTTTATTATATTTTAAAATATTAATGTTTAAAGAGAGTTTTGTTTTGATAAATCGGAAATTTCCAAACGATGTTCATTTTTCCGATAAAAGTTCATTTGTAGAAATGTAAAAAGAAAATTCTTACTGATAAGAATATTTTAAACGATAGATGGTATATAAAATCGCTTATATTTTATTATTTGATAAGATACGTTATTTAAAAATAGCCGGACATACTATATAGTATGGTATTAGAGGGTATATTGAATTCTAAAGAAACGATAAATCATTTCTTTTATAAGACGATGCTGAGCAAAGTTTATTCTAGACAATTTTATTCAAAAATTTTATGGATTGTTTCAATAACAAAAAAAAAAAATATTTGTTGTAGTAAGAAACTTATTAAATTTTAAGTAAAATTGTCTTCAATGGACTTAAGCTCCGCTCAGAATCATCTTATTATTGAAGAAATTATTTATCATTAATTTAAAATTCAAACACCCACCAAGAGTAACCCACTCAAAGAACGAAGAATACCCATGGTGCGAAGTATGTCTGGCCTTTTTAATACATAATAGTTACTACGATAATTTTAAATTCATTTGAATGGTAACATTTAATATGTTTAATTTCTTTAATTAACTAGCTATATACTTCTTGAATATTTAAACTTCTATGTAGATGAATTGTTATTAACAATTTAACATTTGTAGTGACATTATATTCTATTGGAATCAAATCAAAGAAATTATTGTAATTAATTGTTATTTGAATCATAAGTTAAACAATGGGAAAGATTATTTCTTTTAAATCGAATGACTTAGGGGCGTCACGGTCGACTCAAAATGATGTTTCGATCGACTCTGTTGGTCACCCCTGGTGTGTAGTGTAATAAGTATAAGTAAATATATTATATAATCTTGTAATTCAAATTATATAATATGAATTCTATTTTGTTGTCTACAAAGTACCTATAAGCATTTATATAGTTAATATTTTAGTAATGCACAAAGTATTACAAAAATAATTTATACTGTTATTAAGATATCTATTCCAAATGTTTAATCTATTTTTCTCATTTCTGTTACGAATAGAATAATAATATTTAAATTTTAAATTGTCATTAGATGCACAAGAAAATAAATTATTGGTTATCTTCTGCAATAGCCAATATAACTTCAAATTACCATAATAATTTATAATAATATTAGAATCTGTTCAAATACGATAAATACGTATAATGCTAATTAGATACTGATATCCTATGATTTTAGATTCTGGACGAAGTGAAGAAGCTAGTGTTTTTACAATGATGTTTATTTATTTATTTTTTTCATTTTTTTTCTGTGTACAACTTATTATACTTGTCCAAAAGTTACGATCAGTAACTTTTTGAAACTGAATTTGTCTCTAGATTGTACTTTAGAGAGGTCATTTTTTGAATTTCTCAATTCTTCAATTTTTTTTTGTTGGAAATAACTACCCAAAATTTGACAAAAACGACTCGGAAACCATCATTTTTTGATCCGAACTATATGAAAATTTAAACATAGATAGAAAATCATATAAGAAAGATTTTGGCGCAAGAAAATTTTGGAAATGTGAAAAAAAATTTTGGACATTTTTCTAACATTTTTTTTCTCATTTATTTTTTTATATTATTAACTTCACACGTTCAGAATCATTTTATTGAAGAAATGATTTATCGTTTCTTTAAAATTCAATACACCCGTCAAGAGAATCCCACCCATCGTACGAAGAACACCCATCGTACGGAACACCCATCGTACGAAGTACGTCCAACTTTTTTATTGTCATTTTTTTTTTCAAAATACAAATATTTAAGTTTTTGTTTCAATGATACAATTTCAAAAAGTTTCAAAAGAGAAATCTTTAATGAGTTTTATCTGGTGCCCAGTTTATTGGGTAAACGTAAACTGCTATAGTATAAACTGCTATATAGTAAACTGCTCCAGTTTATTTTTAAATAATTTTTTTAATTGTCGAAATATGTCTTTGTAATAGTTATTTTATTCAAGGTTAAAATCATTGTCTTCTATTATGTATTGATTATTCTATTATCTATTGATGAAAAAAAGTGATGTAGGTAGATTACGTTCTGTGACAATAGCGGAAGAAAAGACGGGGTGAAGAGCTAACGGGTTGAAAATCAATCCTCATAATATCCGTATCATTTTTTTTTTTTTTTTTTTTTTGAGTAAGAGATAGCATTTACAATACATTAAGTTCCATGGTTATTTATTTTTTTGACGTTTTTGAGTAAATATAGTTAGACTAAAGCAGAGGTTCTCAAATTTTTCAGGACAAGCCTCCCCCACTTTGGTCAACCCCAGACGTAGGCCCCCTCATAAAAATAATTTTAATAGTCATATTTTGAGTACCAAAAAGTTAAAAACAAACAACAAATATAAGCTAATATTTATATTCAAATCACAAATTTATTTTAAAATTAAATGTATTTATTAGAAAAGGTTTTAATCAATCGGTCACTTTTAATGTGATAGGTGAGCTTATTTTTCTTCTATCAGTTCTATCAAAAAGTTTAGTGAAACAAGGAGAGACTATACACACTATAGGACGTGATTATTATCACGCAAATTTCACAAATCTTTTTCTGTTCTACCAATACAATTTTGATTTTTAAAATTTTCTCGCGCCCTCCTTATAAAGCTTTTGTGGCCCCCTAGAGGGTTACGCCCCAAACTTTGAGAACCTCTAGTTTAAGTATTTAAGTCTCATTTAATTTTTTTGTTGATGCATACTAAGTTGGACATAAAAATTTGAAATTTCGGAAATTTTTAGTTACTTTATGTTTTTATTACACAATAATGAAGACTTTTGATTTTACGACCACCTATGTAACACAAGCTCATTCGGGGTGGTAATTACTTATAGGGAGAAGGAAGGGATAAAAAAATAATTAATTTTCCACTCTAAAAATATCGAATTTAAATCAAATGACAATATAAATCTTTTATTTAAAAGTAGCCCTACTTTAAAAATCCTGCGTACGCCACTGCTCTGTAATATGAGAAATACTCATAGGTGTACGCATAGAAATTGTAATCCTATAAATACTACTAGCAAACCCTGCAGTTCTTACTCTTACCGTACATTCTGAATAAAGTGAAAGATGAGTATTTTTATAATAAAGTTTATTCAATTTTTTTTTTTTATGTTCTTTTTTATGAAAACAGTTTTTAAATCCCGATGGGATTTTAAAGAGGTTAATTTTTATACTTTCAATGCATTTTCAAAACAAAGAAAAACTGCTGATAAATTGAGAAAAAATGGCAAAATATACCGTAAATGCGATTCATTGAAAATTCATTTGAAAATTTGAAATTCAGGTTTCATGAAATTATTGAAATATGAAGTAAACTAGCTATAACCCCAAAACTAATAGAACTATAAACTTAAAAATTTAACCCATTACCAACAATTGTATAATATACACGTGTTAACATTTTTAAAACATTTGACCACTTTTGGAATATAATATATAGAATTTTGGAATTACCTTGTTTTTTGCAAGTTTTTATCTTATAAAATTTTGAATGCTTGATATTATTAGCTGAAATTTTAACTAAACTTAACTCGTATGTATGTCTAACAAACTTGACCTTATAAATCGTCAGTCTACTTTTTTTTACCTTTTAAAGTTAGAATTTCTATGAAATGGTCATTTTTACACAAAATAATAATTGGTTTTCAATCAAAACCACATAAAATATTTTATTCTTAATCCGGTAGAAATTATCTTTTACCAGAATATTCCTCGTATGTTTTTCTGATATTTCTTAATACTTTTATAAGTGGTACAATTTTCATGATATTTTTACAGAATAATCTTTTACATCATGTAAATCTTAGAATTTCAGCTCAAATGACGTTTAATTCCAGTAATGGCAGATACTTCTTTCTTGTTATCACGTGACATTTTCAAGTTATTGTTTATAGGACGGAAAATTTTACCCAAATCTAGATACTCACATATAATATGTCAACTTTTATTTACTTTTATTTTAAATCAGTTATTGATATTTGATTATGTCTTGTAAATGACAATACCTTATCAGTTATCATAGGCGAATTTCGGATAGAATATAAATATGTTACAATTATTATTTATACTCAATATAAAACTAATGTTTATTGCTGTTTGTAATAAACTGAAGATCCACTCAGCATCGTTTTATTGAAGAAATTAACTATTATTTCTTTAAAATTCAACATACCACACACACACACCAAGAATATCTCACCCGAGGAACTAAGAATACCTATGATACGGAGTGTTTCAATTTTTCTCATGGTTGTTTAAAGACTAAGAATTACATTGCTAAAAAACATCTTTATTTAATTTTCAGATAAACCTGAGCTTCAATACCGGTTTACTTTTATTCGTTATTGCAAATTATTGTAAGTGTCTATTATAATAATAATAATATATATATATATTGCTATACTAATATTAATATATTTAATTCTTGAATTAATTGTCTATTACAGCTCTCGAATCAATAACATCTTATGTTTTTGCAATTTGTCTTAAGGGAGGAATTATTTATATTAATTTAATGTTAAGAAGAGCCACAATTACAGTGAGTAAAACGTTATTGTTTTAATACTTTTTGAAATGACACGAGAAAAAAAAATGTTATTTTTTCCAGAATAATAAAGTTGTTATAAAATTATGGCTATATACTTATGGATTTATTTTTGGGACAGAAATTGCCATATTTCTAAATCGTATACAATATAATGCAGAATTATTAGCCTTTGGACATCAACGTAGATTAGGAACACGCAATATAACTGATCAGTACTTAATGTTCAATGTTCAATGTATGTTATCATTTTTTGACAACAATTCAATTACTTATTAATTCTATCTTTTATTAGGTTTAAATATTTTATGGAATATTATATCAGTATGTTTTGTATACACATTTAAAGAGACCATCAAGAGTGGACAGGAGTGCATATGGCGTCAATAAATAAACTTAAATACAACTTTCAATTCTTCAAATTATTAATTCAATGTTTTATAACATTTAAATCTGTTAATAATTAATACTGATATATATATATATATATATATATTTTAAGAAACGTAATTTTTTCAAACAAGTAGCTTGTTATGTAGTATTATAAGCAAATAATCTATTTATAGCTGTATTAATTTGTGTCAACCTATATGTATTTTTTACATAGCCTTATAATATTATAATGAATTAGATATTGTAAATATTTAAAAATTTATAATTTTGTATTTTCTTTTTTTTTTTTATGGTATTTTCTATTATGGAATATAAAAGATTATTTTTAATAAAACATTTTATTTTATTATTTTGCTTGAAAGTTAATGTATTTACAAGAAATTTGGAAACAAAATTTTTTACATACAATATTAAATTGTATAAATAAGGTTCTTTATATTTTTATGCTCAGCGTTACAATTATAGAAGTAAATTCAAAAATCTAAAAAGCTACCCTATTTAGAATTTTTCAACCCCCTACAAGAACGGAATGGAGTGAGTTATCATGATAAAATGTACGACAATTACTTTCTTATGATATTGAAAATACAGGTGGGGAAAGAGTGAGACTTCAATAATATTAATATTATTTTCTCTTTAACTAAGGACTACTCTAATGTATTTGTAATGTATTTAAGTTGACGAGCGCATCGCTCAAGGGACAAAAAAAAGTAATTGATATTGGGTTTTATAAAAATGAGTCTCATTTTTACAATATATTTTTAGAAAATTTTTATTGTATCATATTGTTAAAATATTTTATTTTATTTCATTATTCTGAGTGGAGCGAAAGAATAAACATCATTGTAAATATTTTTACAATGATGTTTATTTTTAATTTTTTTTTTTTTTAATTGTTCTCCCATTTTCTGTAAAAAAATTTTCATACTAAAATAATTGTCTAAAAGTTTCGACCAGGAACTTTTTTTTAAATAGAATTCGATTCTAGATGGTACTTTTGTCATTTTTCAAAACTTTCAATCATTTTTCCAAAAATTGAGGAAAACTACCTAACATTTTATCAAAAATGCTTTTAAAAAATATAATAATTAGTACAAATTATAATTAGTTGGTTAGTAAAATATAACATTGTTTTTAATGATTGATTTTAAATCACCTTTGTAGTTTGTTCATTTTCAAAATTTGTTACCTGTAAAAGAAAAAGTTTAATAATTAATTTTAAAATGGTCTATAATGAAAAGTTGGCAACAAAACCAGCAATATAAAAATCATAAATCTGTAGAACACCGGTACATTCAACTGAGGTGACTTGAAACTACGAGGTAAGATGAAACAATTTCGTATTTGTTCAAACATTATTTTTAGATTCTGAATGATAGCTAGGAATGTATTGGTTTTACAAATCTGTGTTTTATTTTTCCATTTGTATGGAGACACTTTTTCTAGTGATTCTTTATATTTTTATATTTTTATGTGTGTGTGTGTGTGTGTGTGTGTGTTTCTTTTCGTATTTTTGGAAACACTTTTTCAGGTAGAGATCCAAAAGACCAAAAGAAAGAGTCCAAAAGTTTCGATCAGTAACTCTATAGGTCGGAAATGTTCTTTAGATGGTACTTTTGAGAGGTCATTTTTTCCAAATTCTCAATATTTTTTCTAAGCGCAAGCCTAGACTACCCAAAAGTTGACAAAAAAACGGTAAAAACCGGCATAATCCGAATTTTTGTAAACTCGATTCTTTTTTTTTTTTTTTTTTTAATATACATTCCAAAATAATTGAGCTAGAGGGTTGAAACTTTTACCAACTACTAAAAATAGTCACGCGCATATTTCATAAAATTTTCAAAGACATTAGCCCAAATTTGGGGTAAATACAGCATTTTGAATATTACGACAATTTCTCATTTTTTGTTAGTTTTTAATTCATAAAATTTTAAAGTATGGATATTAAGAGTTGAACATTTAGAATAAGCATATTCATATATATTTCTAACGGTATTGAATAAATCTCGAAAATCATAAGTCAACTTTTTTTTATAACCGTTGTAAATTAGTATTTTGACAAAATTCATTAGTTTTACATAAAATTACACACTTAAACGCGTATAAAAAATAATTAGTTCAACCGATCTTTATGAAACTTGGTATATACATGATAAATGATATTGCGAATATGTTGGTGTAAGCAAATTTTTCAAGGACGAATAATTAAAAATTTTACAAGGTTTTTATTGAAAAAAAAAATCGAAGAATTACTATGAATATTCTGTACTATAAATAAAAATAAACATGGATTATTTTGTCACTAATAATATTTGACTATTACTGGACATATAACTTTAATATTGTCAATATAATGAATAATATACATTTATGTATTTCTTTTTTCTATTTCCATGCGGCAATCCAAGTTCAATATAGGTAAACATAATGAACAACATCATCACACAGTACTTCCAATGATGTAAAAGTGTTCGGTGTGTCATTCAAATAGTTTTATTCAGTTTGCTACGCTATACCTTTATTTTGTTTGTTGTTCTATAATATTGACTACAATAGTTCCAATGTGAAGGAAGAAAATTTATATTTTCTAACCAGTAACCACTGATTTACAAAATGATCTAAAAAAATATTCAGCTTTTGATTTTCAAGAGTTTCAGCCACTCTGTGCAATCATACTTCGTCTACGCAATTTATAGGTAAATGTGCCAGAGCTGCACACATTCTTATTATAATATATTATTTATTTCCTTCATTTCATCATTGTCTTTGTATTCTGTTGTTAGGCCAAATTTTTGAACATTTTGCCAACGTTATGCTAAGTTAAAGTGAAAATTACAACCGGAAACTTTTACGTTCGGAAAATCTATATTTATTACTTTAATAGCAGCAAGTTCAAAATTTATTTTGATTAAACTAGGTTTCCAAGCAGGAAATTTGTTTTTCAATATTGAAAATAATAATATGTATCTTCGGTTTTGTTTGTTAATAAAGCATAAAAAAGTGTATACTTTGCTCGTCGGGATGTTCTTCGAACCTTGGTTGGGATACTCTTGACGGGTATATTGAATTTAAAAGAAACGATAAATCTTTTCTTCAATAAAATGATTCTAAACGAAAGAAGAAAATGATATAAAAAACGTGTACATTTTTGCGCATTTTCGTGCATAAGGCATATAATATGAGTGAGATCGTATTAAATTTTCAAGTCTTAATATTAAAATTCAAAAATGTCATTACATAAAAATTAACAAAAAATGAGAAATTTCCGAAATATTAAAAATGCAATACTTAACTCAAAATTGATCAAATCTTTTTGAAATTTTTATGATTATTTTTAGAAGTTGGTGAAAGTTTCAAGTGTCTAGCTGCATTATTTTTGAAGTTATGTTAAAAAGCGATTTTAAATTTTACGGAAATTCCGGCGATTGCATATTTTGCAGTTTTTTGTCAATTTTTCGACAGATTTTCTCAGTTTTTGGAAAAAATATTGAGAAATTGGAAAATTGAGTACTATATGGGTGTGATTCGGGTACCATATCAGTGTGATTTTGTATCTTGAAAGTTACTGATCAAAACTTTTGGACAAGTATTTCTATACGAAAAAATGTTTACAGAGGAAGAAAAAAGGGGGAAAAAAATAAACATCTTTGAAAAAACATAAGCTTCTTCACTACGTTCAGAATTTAAAATAGGTATTATAAAAGGCTATTTGAATCACTTCCAACGTCGTAAAAATCGTCGGAAATGGCACCGTTAGAAATAACAGGCAACAGTTTTTAGGTGCGATGTGTAAACGACATACCAATTTTTGACCTGAGGTACTAATAAAAACGACAAATTCTGAGATTTCAAACACGTATCTATGATATTCACTATCAACCTAGGAATATACATTTGTATTATAAGTATTAGGTTATTGTATATTTTTCAACAAGATTATATTCTGATATGATTTTCCGGACGGGATATTTTCCTCGTGATTTAATCTGGTGATATTTTTTTCCGGACAAAGTTTTATGGCACACAAAGATTGGTACGCTCCAGATGAAAGATCCTTTTCAAGCTAAGTACAAAGAAAGGTATAATACTATGTATAATTAATTTTTATATAACTATATACTATAGTAATATAAGAAAATCAATGGCAATGGGGTTCAGCATCCTAACCTTCCTGGCTATATCCCTGGACATATTATATCAATTTTCATAAAATATGACTTGAAAATAAATGTATGTAATGTATAATTTAAAACGCAATATTACTTTTGCAACCAAATAAAAACGTTATTTATTATTATTATTTTTAATAATATAAGTAAGTAATAACTACATCATGCAACTGATATATCTGATAAACTGATAAACAATTTAATATATAAAACACAAAACTTATTTTTTCTAGCATTAAAAAAATAAAAAATAACGAGTGATTAATGTTAATTATTATTTGATTTTTCATGCTCTTTTTGCTGCAAAATCGTTTATAATACCTTAATAGTTGATTAGCTTTGCAATTCTAATTTTTATAGAAACTATTGAGTGATATTTTTCAGTAGTTGATCTTAGATATGTTTTCATTTAATTTATTAAAGCTTCGTTTATGTGTTGATAAAGTTATTGGTACTGTATGAAAATTTTGTAAGCTACTGATATGTTGGGTACGTGTCTTGTGTACTGTTCATGTAAATACTTTAAAATAGGGTATGATTTAAATCATTTATATAATTTATACTATCAACATCTGAATATATACCGGGTGATTTTTTAAGAGTGCCCACACACTTTTTTAGCCGTAAAAATGCAAAAATTTGGATTTTTTTTCGGAATATTTAAGTCACTATAAGAACTATATTTTCCATAACTCTTTTTTTTTAAGTTACCTCAAGAATTTCATGTGATGATAAAAACTCTTATTTTCAAATGGCATCCCCCTATTTCAACTACGGAATTGTATTCAGGTTTTTCTGTGAATTTTGGTGTAAGTATTGAAATCAAAATTCGTACTAGTAGTTTATATTAATAACACTGAGAATTAATTAAGTTTAGCTGATAAAATCGTATATTCATAATAATTACGTAATACGTTGGTAACTAAAATATATGGCCAAGAGAATATTATTCTTAATATTTAAATTTGAATAATTCAAAAACTATTAGTTCGAATTTTGATTTAATACATCAAAATTCACAGAAAAATTACCTGAATAAAATTCCGTAGTTAAAATAAGAGGGTCCCATTTGAAAAAAAAAAAATGTTTGTATCACCACAGAACATCTTAAAGGTAACTTGAAAAAAATGAGGAATGGAAAACACAGTTTTTATAATGAATAGAATATTCTGAAAAAAATCCATATTTTTGTATTTTCACAGCGAAAGAAGAGAGTGGCCTAGTGGGCATGCTTAAAAAATCACCCTGTATACGTTATTGTCATAAGATTGTTTTTTACACGGTTACAAATACTTTTCTTGTAATTATATCAGGGTGGCCAGTTACTGAATTTGAATGTATATGTTGGTTTAGCCGTTTCAGGAACAAAATACATAACAAGAATCAAAACGACAAAAAACACGAGAAGTTTAACTCGTTGAGTTGAGCACAGTAATCATAATTCTAACACAGACGATTTTGTCACACACGCACACACACAGGCAACATGTACATGTGCGTGCGTAAACAATTTGTCATATAATCGTATTTGCCGACGTCTTTGGTATTGACGAGTAGCTGTTAAAATACAGAAAAGCATTATTGTTGCAAGTTTTTCACGCATACTCACGCACACGCGCACGCTCGTACACACACACACACACACAAACACACACACACACACACACACATGCATGCACGTTCACATACATAGACACACATATGCATACGCATGCACAAATACATTCACACACAAGCACATATACGAGCACATACTAGCGCACATACAATCGCGTCGTAATCGTTGAACAGAAATCCCCACGACTGTCGACTAAGGCCCACTCTGCCACCACGGAGTCCACAGTACAGCATTGCGGCGGACACCGTGTAATTTTTTATTCGACATCGAGTTTAATAATTGTTTGACATATCGGTTTCCTCGACGGCTCTTTTGTCGGCTTTAACTGAAATTTTATTTCAATCGATCGGTACGCGTATGTGGTTCTCGCTTATTCACATTAATAAATTCTTCCGTCACCCGTGTGACGTTTTCAACGTTTTTTTTTTTTTTGTTTCTATTCATTTAGTAATTGGATTTCACGAATCACGCTAATTCCAGGAAACCAGACAAAAATTATTTTTTAACGAGTAAGTAAATTGCTGACGAGTTTAAACATGCATAATATATGTATTAAAAATTGGTATTGTTTTTATTATAATAAATATTTTCTCGGCAAAAAAATGTTACGTTTTTGATAAAATCGACAGAATTTCATTTCAAAATGATTGTAGTATTCTTCTTTAAATTATGTACCTATTCAAAATGAAAAAAAAATATGCAGATAATATTACAAGTTCATAAATTAAATTTAAAAACGAGTACAAACCAGTCGTGCTTCAAACAATATTTTTATTTCAGGGTAAGTTTACCAATAAATTGCGCTTCTAATATTTTTCTCTCATTTTATCATTTGCACTTGCTTTTTAATTTTGCCTTCAGTTGTACAAATATTTTCATTCAATCAGATTCCATAAATATTGGAATATTGTATATAAACAATAAATATTAAAGTACAATGTTAATAGCCGATTGGTGATTCGTATTGTGAAACATGTATTTTTTTAGATTTTTGACAATTATTTTTTATTTTGTTGCATTTGCATTTTTATTTTAGATTTTGAGTGAAGTTAGTAAAGAAAGAAGTTTTTCAATGATATTAATTCCTTTTATTCTTGCCCTCTTAATTTTTATTTTTATTGAATCACTTTTTATACCTACTCGAAAAAGTATTTAGATTAGTACGCGTGCCATAGATTTCCAGTATAAAATTTTATTTGAAGGTTCGCTCAACAGATATTTTTTTGAAATGCTTAATAGTTGCCAAACGTAAGAAAATCTACAGAAAAATATTCCGTAAACTAGATATTCATGAAATTGGTTCCGTTAATTTAGTCATAACTCTTAAAACTTTTACAATAAACTTAAAATTTTTATCATCAGTTTTATAATATAATGTTTTTATTTTATTAAATTGAAAACCTAAAATGCATTTTAATTCAATAATAAATACGTATTAAACCTAAAAACTTTGTATATTATATATATATATATATATATATATACGTATATATTATTTTCTGGACCTCAAATTTTATTTTTTTCATATCATCCGAGCCTACTTAAGAATCTTATTTCTGACCCCTGTTATAAGCGTTCACTATAATATAATTCAATTTTTAATTTTTTTTTTTTATTTGAGCGCAATCCTTCAAATGGCTTTAAAAATAATCAAGCACAATTGTAAAAATACCCTATAAAATTAATTAGAATTTTTTATATTTGATTACGCATTGAATTATGTAAACATTTATCATTTAAATCTTTATATTAAAAGTTTATAATGCAGAAATTAGAATGCAATAGGTTTGATAAAATATTTCAATTTTCATAAAAGAAGTGCAAGGGAAATAGCCATTTATGTTATCCTTTTATGCTCATTATATTATTGAAATTGAATGCATATAGTAGGAAAATTATATAATTGAAAACTTTTTGTTTAAATAAAATATATAGCACATAATGTAAATAATAATAATTGTCGATTAATTTAACAACAGTTATTTTAAAGCGTTGTAAATGAATAATTTTGAATAATATTATATTACTCAATCATTAGGAAAATTAGTTTGCCAATATTTGAATTTACCGTCATAATACTAACCTAAAACGGTTGAAAAAATTATTCATAGATCTTACATTTATGAAAGTTGTACCTCGTATTTTAGATTCTGAACGAAGTGAAGAAGCTTATGATTTTACAATGATGTTTATTATTCTTTTTTTTCTTTTTTCTCTTTCTGTAAACACTTTTTCGTATAGAAATACTTATCCGAAAGTTTCGATCAGTATCTCTATAGAACCGGAATCACACCCAGATGGTACTTTAATGAGGTCATTTTTCCAATTTCTCAATACTTTTTCCAAAAACAGGGAAAAACTGTCGAAAAATTGACAAAAAACGGCAAAATACGCAATTACCGAAATTTCCGAAAAA
>JAIPRM010007419.1:0-17212 GCA_025469315.1 Stegophylla sp. TES_Ste_2020 | reverse complement strand
GTTTGATAACAACTCTTATCACTTAGTCAAATTATGGAAGGAAATTAATTGAGGATGTTCGAAACGACACAAATTATTACTGATAATAATGTTGGGAACGAAGTTCAGAAGAAAAAAAAAGCTGCATATCATAAAAGGGCAACATGGGATATTATAACTGATTATAACAATTTATTAAACCATCTCATGCATTGTGATTGAACCATAAATACTACAATATTTAAAGCATTCATTGGAATTAAATTACAATATTTCAGGTAGGTATGCTGAACTACTTTTAACATTTAATTTTGTGCAAAACTTCGTCCCTCACACCCCCTACACGTTTTCTAAATTAAATGAATCACACAAGAATATTATAATAATGAGATACTTATTATAATATTATAAATTGATACTTACATTACAGACATAAAATTATTTTATAAAGAAATTAATAATAATTTCAGAAATAAATATTATTCTTTAATTAAATAGATTTGTATTATTAACTGAAGCTCCGCTCAGAATCGTTTTATTGAAGAAATGATTTATCGTTTCTTTAAAATTCAATACACCCGTCAAGAGAATCCCACCCGTCGTGCGAAGAACACCCATCGTGCGAAATATGTCCGGCTTTTTTTCATTTATTTTTTATATTATTAACTTTCTTCTTTCAGAATCGTTTTATTGAAGAAATAATTTATCGTTTCTTGAAAATTCAATACACCCGTCAAGAGAATTCCACCCGACATGTGAAAAACACACCAATGAGCGAAGTACACACTTCTTATTGATTATTTTTACTATAAATTATGACTGTGCGCAAGAAAAAAAATAATAACAATAACCGTTTAAATTGTCAACTTTAATTTCAGGCTAAATATAAAATTAAATAGCCCTTGTTACTATTAAATATAGTAGTAATAACTATTAGTAATAGGATATAACGACTATTTGTATAAACCTGCTCCAATAAGTATCACTACAAAGGCGTAATTAGAGGGTCTAGGGGGCTTAGCTCCTAAAAAAAATTTAGCCCCTAAATAATATTTTAAATAAAATGTCATGGTTTTGATTCATTTACAATTTAATAAATGAAATAGGTTATGAAGAAGAAAATGTTATATTATAATAGATTTTTTTTTTTGAGAATGCCCACTTTGTCCTGTAAAAATCTGAAAACCGTTACAAACAGTGCAACAAGATACATTAAATCAATTTTTTGAAACTGAACGTAAGTTTAAATTTATTGTTATATGTACTGAAAAATTATTTTGTAAATTATAATGTACTTAATCACACAATAGGATATTATTTTTTCTTCGTTTTTTCTTGATTAGTAAAAAAAAAAAGTATATACTTCGCATCTCGGATTAGGTTAAGTTAGGGGAACGCGAAATTGGTTCCCAAGTCGTATAAAGTGTATGAATTGGTTCCCGAATAAGATTGAATTAATTACGGATTCCAAAAAAAACTTCAGAATTATCAAACGTTAGACTAGTACAATTTTTGGCGTTTCATTACCGAAATGCCCCCACGTTGCACAATAAATCGAGATATATATATATATATAGATTAAACGGAACGAAGCGACGGTACCAAGGAGCGTAGCAACGAGTGCCAAAAAACGCACAAAATTTGCTGATAGTCATCAATATGGAAATATTATTTTGAATTATTAAAATATTGCTTAAATGAGAAGAAAATCGTTGCTGATTGAATATATCATAATAATTTGAAAAGTTAATTTAACATTGTTATTTTATCATGAAAACTTGCGGGAATCAATTCGTATGTTACCTGTAGACAACTCGGGAACTAATTCGACAATTGGAAACCAACTCTTGACGAGTGTGTTGAATTTTCAAAAAACGATAAATCATTTCTTCAATAAAACTATTCTGAGCAGAGCTTTAACCAATACACAATAATAATTATCAGTTTTGAAGAGTTGAACTAAAATTTATTTTGATTCATACAATATTTACAAAAAACGAAAATTGTTTTTCATATATTCATATACACCTAATGAATACTCCATAAATAATTTAAAATTACAATAAAATATAAACATCATAATAAAATAAAGCGGCTCTAATTATCATAAATCAACATTTATGCACTATAGCACAATTAGTACTACTAATGTTTATCGTGGCACACCTGGTCAGTCACGGTTAAAAAAAAGTGAAAAATATTTACTTTACCGGGAAGATTCGAACCCGATACCGTCGCATTTTAATACTGTTGCCTTATCCATTGCGCCACACTAACATCGTTAAGTACCGTTGAAATAATATAGGTATTTAGTTTAACAACCAAAAATATAGAATTTTCAAAATATAATAAAATAATAAGAAAACTATTGATGCATGTGTATTTTAATTTACACCATCGTATTCAGCGTCGAAAAATACATAAGAAGGAGATAAAACATCAATTTAAAAAGAAATTTGTCTGTAATTTCACCAATTTTTATTTTTCAATCAAATCCTTGTAAAATGTTTAATTCTTTGTTCGTAAGAAATTTTATTGCACAAAATTTGAAATAAAATTTTCTATCTAGATATCAAGTTTTAAAAAAAATTGGTCGAATCCAATTTTCTTTTATGGACATTAAAGTGTCTTAAGGTAAACTTAACGAAAATTCCATCAAAATACTAACTTTAAACGATTATAGAGATAAAAGCGAAAAATACATATTTTATAAAATCAAAATAATAAATAATAGACGATATTGTTTTTGCGACACTGTTTTGGGGCAAACTACAACTGCCGAGCGGGTAAAAAATGCCGAACATTATGAATAAAACTGTTCAAAAATAAAAGCTTTTTTTTTACAAATTACTTTTTGCTCTCTTTCTCTCTCTCTCTCTCTCTCTCTCTCTCTCGAAATAGTTAACCGTCTCGCCGCATACGGTATACAATATATTATATATGTCGTTTTCCCCAGTGGATTTCTATTGAACGCGACCGCAGATCACCGCTTTACTAAATTGTCGGCAAAACGTTTTGTCTTTGCTAGTGTGATAAGTCGGCGCGTCGAATAGGCAATTTCAGTACGTGCACGTCGGGGAATCATATACCAAGTATAACCGACAGCGAAATGGGCCCCACGAGGTCAGAAGAAAAAAAAACAAAAAGAGTGAAGTATTAGATTTTGTGGTGTAGTAAACGTTGTTCTATCGTGTTTTACATTCCCATTACGTTTAATGTAGAAACCAGTCACGTCACGTCTCCGCAATACGACACGCGTTTGATATTAAAACAAAGTATAAGTACACACGAACCGGTGCAATACAATAGCGCACTTTTTTTTATGTTTAAACAAACATAACACACGATTGCTCATCTTTTCCCTTTTACATTCTAAACGAAGTGAAAAAGCTAGAGTTTTTACAATGATGTCATGAATAAACATCATTGTAAAAACACTAGCTTCTTCACTTCGTTCAGAATCTAAAATGGAGCCAAAAATGTATAACAATTCATCATTTGAGAACGGCTGGTCCGATTTGGCTCAAATTTTTTTTAAGATGTTCATAATTTCCAGGACAAGGTTTTTACGATAGAAAATATCTATAATTCAATTTCTAAAGGGTGGCTAATATAGAGATTTTAAAATTTCGAATAGGTATTTTGTTGTTTGTATAGGGTTGCCATTGGTTACAGAAAATAATATGTATAATAAACACGGACCATCTTTCAATTTTTTAACGGGCTACGAAGTGCACGGGTTCAGCATATAAATAATGACATATCAATTCACTAATCAACCATAATTTAACCCCTGCGGAGTTACATGGGATTAAATAATTATATCTTAGTCAAATTTTTCGGAAAGGGATTATTAAAAGATAAAAATATTTTAAATTTAGTAGGATCTTTTTTGTACGTTGGTACTACCATGTAAGAGTGTACCAAGAAAGAATTTTCCAAAATTGATATTATTTCAAAAAGTTGAAATAGCATAAAATGTGTTTGACATTTATGTTATTTGTTCAATTTGGTAACCATGGTAATAATAATATAAAAGTTTTACAAGCTAATTTTTTAAACGGATTAATATCGATCTTGACGATATTTAGACGGAACGATAAAGTACTTTGGTAACCGTGACAACACTTTGATCTAAAAAAAAATAAAAATATGTAGTTTATTATTTTGTTCATATGGGCATATAATAACGGGAATTTTAATCAGGCAATGAAGTGCACGGGTACAGCTAGTATATTATATTACACGACGAATCGTTACGGCCGGCACACGCGTAAATAACTTTATCACATCGAAAATCACATTTTCAGTTTAAAACAAGGACAGACGTATAAATCGAAAACCATTAACGGCGGCGGGGGGGGGCGGAGCTGCGGACGTTAGCAAATCGTAGAACGCGCCGTTTTCGATAATAATATGTTCTACGATAAATCCAGATCGCTTTTTGTATGTGTTTTTTTCCCCTCCGAGAAAATAAACGTCAATATAACTCGGAGTCGACGTGATAAATGCGTCCACAGTTCAATCGTGCACGGCGTACGACGACACTGCCGCTGCACGGCTACTGTGCGAACGGCCAGGACGAGGACGAGGACGAAGGATCCGTTAACGTTTTCCGGCTATTCGAAATTGAATCTCGTAATGATTTTCTCCAGAAGGTTATATCGTACTTACGCGCTCGCACACATACGTACATTTAAAGATTTGAAGACAAATTCCAGTACCATTATATATATATATATATATATATTATATATATAGGTCGAAGAATCAATAAGTTAATTATTTTTTTTTTTTTTTATAATAAACGGAATTTCGTTTAATAAACGTTGCAATTAAAAAATAATAATAATATAATACGTCACACAATGTAAGAAAATAAAGCGTTTTCGATAAAATAAATTAGTTTCATCCATAGTAAACAATGTGATTTCAACGAACACTTGTCACCCTAAAAACGAATAACTGATTGAATAATAACTACAATTGTTAATTGAGATGATTAAATGATGACTTAACAATTATAAAATATAAAACTTAATAACATAACAGCATTAAATTAACAAAACATAGTAAAAATAAAGTAAAGTATAGACAAGAAAACCAGTCAAACTTTGCATCACCGATATTCTTCACTCCTCGGGTCAGATACTCTTGGTGGGTATGATATGAATTTTAAAGAAACAATAAGTCATTTCTTCAATAATACGATTCTGAGCGAAGTATGGACTGTTACGAAAATAAAGTATTTAAAAAAAGAAAACTCCAAACGCAGCACGCTACTCGATATTTTTCCTTTATAAAGTAAATTTACGAATCATAAATACGTTTTTGGGAATAATTTTATTATTCCTGGATTAAACATTGTGAGTTAAAGAAAATAATGTAATAACCTATAAAGAAATAATTATTATGCTAACCAAGGTAACAAAAGCGTTATATTATATAAAATCGGTCAAAATTTTTTATTTTTGTATCCAGCCCAAAAACATATTATTGTTGAAAAAAAAACACTTTCTTTGATTGTATTAGAGAAATATAAATTCCACATCATTAGAGTATATTTAGATTTCAGTACACAATCGTGTTCCATACATTGTACCGTAATAAAAAAATTCTTTTGATATTTGACAACTGATTTAAAACGATGGACAAACTGATTGATAAATGTATTTAATTATTATGACACCACTCCCAAAATAATTTTGGAAATACGTCACCGTTGTTTATACTTTACTTATCTTTGCCTTACTTCACTTTACTTTACTTATTTTTGTTTTACTTTATTTTACTTTACTTACAACTCAAAAAATTTTGACGCGAAAAAAAGGGTTGGAAAAAAATATTCAACATTTTTCTTCACAATTTCATAATTTTCTTGCATCATAATATTTCTTATATTATTGTCTATACTTAAATTTTCATAAGGTTTGGATGAAAGAAATATGGTTTTCTTGTTTTTTTTGTAAAATTTTGAGAAACAACTGAGAGTTTCGAAAAATGGCCTTTCTTAAGTACAATGTAGAATAAAATCCAGTTTCAAAAAGTTTCTGTTCTAGACTTTTAGACAAATATTTCTATGCAAAAAGGCGTACACATGAAAAAAAATAATAAAATATAAATATCATTGTAAAAACACTAGCTTCTTCGCTTCGCTCTAAATTAGGACATACTTCGTACCATAGGCAGTCTTCATTTGTCCGGTGGGACTTGATGGATGTGTTAAATTTTTAAGTAACTATAAGTCTTTTCTCCAAATAAAATGATTCTGAGTGGAGCTTCAATTCATAGAAAAAAATTTTACTTAAAAATAATAAAGTTTATTGCTGTTGCAAGTTTACTTTCACTCAGCTGATTCTATAAGCCGTTATTATCTAAGAACAGTAAAATAATAATGTATACAAAAAAAAATTTACAAAAAAATCACCTTTCACCAAAACATTTTTATATTATTTTGTACTTATTTTATTTAAATTTTCTTAATGTTTGGAATAAAAAAATGTTTTAAAGGCATAATACGTTGAGTAATTTTTCCCATATTTTAGAAAAACTAATAAGAATTTTGAAAAATGACTATCTAAGATACCATCTCGAGCAAAAGTTCTGATTCAAAATGTTATTGGCAACCAGCTTAGTTTTTTATAAAATTTTAAATGATAAATCGAAGTAAGATAAACATTATAATTATCTTGGGTAGAAAACTAACTAATTGCAAGATTATAAACGAGAAGATAATTTTTATGCCCGAAACCAATGTTGGTAAGACGCGTATTATCTTACACCACTATACCAATTAATTATGATGATGATTCTCTTAATTTTTAATACAAGTTTTTATAATTTTTTTTTTTTTTTTGTAATCAAAAATTCTTTACTATTTATGGGATCCCTCAAAATTTGTGGTCAATTATTCTTTACTATTTATGGGATCCGTCGAAATTTGTGGGCTGGGGGCAAATGGCCCTCATGCTCTTCGTCAAATCCAACTCTTCCAACCCTATTTTCTAACAAAATAGAAAAAACACGGTTTTGTTGGTTTTTAAAAATAATCTTAAAAATTACTCAATTTATAGGTATAATTACCTAGTTAAAATTTAAAAACGTTAAAATTCAATTTCCCCAGAATTAACTCAGGTGTCTCATCGGATAAAAATATTTTGTCCATATCGTTGAAAACCAGTGAGTTTTTCTCATCGCTCTACAAACGTAAAATGGATCATAAAATAAAAATTAAATTAAGATTACGATAACGATTCTATAAAACATTTAAGCTAAAACTTAAATCTTTGACTTGCCCTCGACAAAGACAACACAATAAACCAATACACGTATCGATTTTGTATTTTTTTCTTTTTAGCTCGACTAGCTTTTATTTTTTTATTTTTATGATAAGTCTTATTCAGTTTTACTCTAATAACAGGTGCGTTATTCGAAGGGGTGCAGGAATATCTTAAATCGTGCTATTGGCTGAATGGTTGCCTAGACTTGATGTAAATATTGATCAATTGAGAATCGATAGCAGTTTAAATTTTAAATACTTAAACATTAAACTTGAATCAAAATTTTGCTCAAGAAGATACTTTCAGGGGTTATTTGTCACATTTCTCAAGACTTTTTCGAAAAATAAGGAAAACCTATCGAATAATTAAGTAAAATCAGCAAAATATACCGTGAACGCAATTTTCAGAAAATCTATTTCATTAATTTAGTAATAACTCCAAAACTAATAGGACTAAAATCTTAAAATTTTCACACTTTATCAACAAAAATGTAATACAGATTAAGAAAAAATTTCAAAATTCCTGTCTACTTTTGGGGTAAATATAGCATTTTGAATTTACTTTGTGTTTTGTTAGGTTTTATCTAATAAAATTTCAATATTTGATATTATTAGCTGAAAATTTATCTCATCTTTACTTACATATATGTCTAATTAACTTGAAATAATCTTGAATATTTTAAGTCAATTTTTGATAATCGTCGACATGCGTTCTTCTGAACATTTAAAAAAAATTTAAACGATGAATATTGTAAACAAAAAAAAACAGTTTTAAAAACAACAGCTGCTTAAGTAGTAATGATTTCTATTATTAATTGTTTACTTATTAACTATTTCTAAATTTTACACGTCATCAAAACTCAAATAACGTCCAGTGTCCACTAATCAGACTGATCTGATTTTATGTCCATATAGATTCAATTAAATAATAATTTTCACATGATGACAATCAAATAATATAAATGCAGTAACGTCTCATCATCATAATCATGACATAGAATCATTATAGTAGTCTGCTCTGCTATAATAATAATCAATAATCCAAGTCATCATTTAAAATTGAACAACTTTATTCATTATTATGAAACGTCGAACAAATGTTAGCATTATTGGAATGCGTAATATTGCAGTGTAAAACAAAATATTTTTTAATTGAAACGCATCCTTTAAGGTTCTTTACTGCATTATTAATTCAGTGTCCTATTAATCACCATGAAGATTATGACCATGACCATGAAGCATTATAAACTAGCTTTATTATTATTATTTTTATGATAATATCAAATTTATAAACCTATACGATCAAAATATCAATGAAATATTTATTTACAATTACTACGTAATAGTTAAAATCACTTTTGAAAAGACCAGAGAGGGGAGGCGAATTCCCCATCTTGTCTCTCTACTCCGAACACTAAGTCTATAACTGCTTTTTGCTCGCAATATAATAATAGATAAATAATCTCCGGGGCGTATTATTTAGCCTGATTTAACAATCGTGATCGTTACTAGGGTTTTACTGTGAGTTTTATGTGACCGAAAAGTCACTTATACACGAGGAACATGAAACTTTAATATTTCTCATACAAATTTATTTCCGTTGAAATAAAATGAAATTTCCAAATTGATCAAGTGAATCAAACGTAATAATATATTTTATTTAACCTCAAGTATACGACCCTTTTAAAATAATATTTTTCGCGCACACTACTGATAACTCATTGGTCTTAACATATTTTTAACGCGAATTAATCATAAAATGTAAATCATCCCCCATTCAATTTATTACGGTGTTATTAATTTTGCAAGTAATTTTGAAATGTTGCCTTATTAAACGTGTAACTTGATTAATTAATTTAATTTGAAATTTCGAATTTAATTTTGAACGCCACCGACTGATGTTCCAACAAATGCATATCATTATTTTTGATTTGTATTAGAACATCTTAAGTATGATGCAAATATGTTTTACACTTCTTTGAATATGTCGTAAATAAATTTTTTGTTCCAATTTTTTACATATTTATCGTTTTACAGCTTTTTTGCTAATTTAGAGTTTTTAGTACTATTTTCGCGTATGACGCGTATGTGATAAAATATATAATTTAGGGGGAAAACACATTTTGTTAAAAGCAATGATTTATTCAAACAAATGATTATATGTGTGTGTGTGTGTGTGTGTGTGTGTGCGCGCGCGCGCGCGCGTGTGTTTCTTTAAAATTCCACAAACCCATCAAGAGTATCTGACCCGAAAAGCGAACAATATATCCGTGGTGCGAAGTATGTCCGGCTTTCTTGCCTTTACTTTACTTTTCTTTAGTGCTACAACTTTCGAGCCCTGATAATAATAATACATATTTACAAATAGTCAATTCGCTGCGCAGTTATTACCGTAAATAATTGATGATGAAAAAATGGTCGAAATTCATAAATATCACTCCCTTTCATATCGGATTTGTTTTTGGAAATAATTCATGTATGCACAAACTAGGTGAAATGTTTGAATAACGCGATTACTTTCCCCCCACCGTCATATATATATTTACGCGTATAATTACGACATGATTGTATAATTTATTTTGTCGTGAAATAAATGGAACACGACATATTATCGAAAACGAAAATGATGTTTTATGTGATTATTTATAGGTAACTTTTCGTGAAAAAAAAAAAAACCAACCCCCTTTTAACACATCCATTGTGTCGATTCGTGTCGCCGAAAAATATGAAATCGGATATAATCGACTCGGTGGAGTCGTATGGGGTGTATTTGAGAGGGTTAACCCAACCCTCCCACGGGCCGTGTCATACGTACATATATAATACGAATTATTGTATTTCAATATGCTTTTATCGTTAAAATATTAATTTCACGTTCACAATAAACCCAACAGATATAATATATCTGCAGGTGCAAGTTGACAATGGCGCGGATTTTTATTTTTATCTTTTAACCGTACTATACATATATATTAACAAAGTAATTTCTGATCCACCAAAGTAGTAGTGGCGGCGTATTTAAGAACAGGTTAAGTAGACTGGAGCCTTTTGAGCAGCTTTTTCAGCGAAGGCAGTTTTCTTTGAAGAATTTAAATTTTTTAGGTAAATTTATTTTAATAAATTCTTTACTTGTATACAGGGTGTTCCAGTACGATTTGACAATGTAATGACTACTTTTGTTCTATTAATAATTTTTAATTTTTAACTTTTTTTTTTTTTTTAATTATGACTACATTATTGCTCTACAACAATAATGTCGCATTTTTTTTTTTTTTTTTTTCAAAAAGAACCAAATTTTCTAATTTGAAATTTTGTTGTTCATGTTTAGAAAACATTCAAAATAGCCATTCTATGAATTTATAGTGAATATATTTGTGGTTAATCCCTTCATATTCTACGATTTTTTTTAATAATGCGAATAATTTAATAATATTGTTAAATAAGTCATATTAATATCATTATATTATCACCACTATTATGATTTATGACGTCATAAATTATTCACGAACTTAAAAAACCGTAAAAGATTAACGAATTATACTTCATAAAAATTTTAAGCACCAATATTTTTCTAAATATCAGGTTTACACAATGACATCTGTATAAAATATAGAATTTGAAAATTTAGGTCCAAAAAAAAAAAATAATTATAAGTTATTTCTGTCACGCAATACTATAGTAATAATTTTCAAAAAGAAGAAAAGTTAAAAATTAATTAATAGTACAAAAGTTATTATATTTGTCAAATCGTACTGAGACACTGTATATATATCATATATGTGATATAAATATAAATAAAAATCGTATTGAAAAAAGTTACAAGTATGTAAGAACATAATAATTTGATTATTTATTACGATATCTATTGAAATTCGAAACTATTCCAATAATTGTAATAAAAAAATCCCTATTGGGATAAGAAGTTTTAGACTTTTTGTGCTAAATATGTACAAACATTCGAAAATATTCATAAAAAAAATCAAAAATTTGCATAAGAAAAAAACTAAATATAAAAAGGAATTTTATTAATTAACTTTAAAATTCAAAAATCGGTTCCATACTTTAAAGGCGTAATTCTTTCGGAATTCTCTATAGTTTTTCAAAATCAAGGAAAAGTAGTCTTGAAATTGAGTAAAAACGGTAAAATATACTATGAACTAAATCTCATTAAGTCTATTAAAGTTATTTAGTCAACTCCAAAACTTATAATTCAAGATACTCGAAATTTTCACCCATTATCAACAACAGAATAGAATTGACTAAAATATTTTCTTTTAATAGACCACCACGTAAGGTTTTTTTATAGTGAAATATTTAATTTTCAATCCGGTAAAACTTTTTCTTGCCAAAAGCTTCCTCACGTGCTTTTCTAACCATAGAATAATTTTCCTAAAAAACTTTACAAAGGTTTCAACGTTGAAGCTTTCAATCGGAACCACACAAAAGTTTAAATCCTCAATCCAGTAGCGTTTTTTTTATTTTTATTATTGATCTAAATCAAATCTGATAGCTAAATTTTAAATATTGATTGGAGTAAAAAAGCTAATGTTTTTACAATGATCTTCATTATTATTTTTTTTTTCTGTAAACACTGATCCTGAGCGGCGTACAGCAGTCCGGATCCTGATCAAAAGTCCATCTTCATTAATTGTAATAAAGTAATCACCACCAAATTTTTAATCTGATTTGTGATTTGTAAGAGACAGAGTGTGTGTGTGTGTGTGTGTATTATTTTTCATATTTTATTTTTTCATTATTTTTGTTTATTATTACATACTTATTTTTTGTGTTTATAATAAATCTACAAATCAACATTGAAAATCAAACTGTTCTAATTCAACACAAGAACAAATTGTGTACGCGGACCGGCCGACACGTAAAGGCGGTTCGTTACTTTTCATATTCTCCATTCCATCAAATTTGATTTATTTTAAACCTAATCAACTTCAGAGTACCCTCCCGTCCTAATCATTCTACTGCTCCCTTCTTTATCCTTCGCTCTACCACAAATAACTCTCCTAGTCACCTGATGCGCACCGCAAACCATGTCCCTCTATTGTAATATTATATTATATTTAATTGAAATTTATGTGCTGTTCTTTTGTGTTCGGGCTTAAATTGTATTTAAAATAAATTAAATTAGTCAAATGCTAGTTTTTGATTCCTCCTTCCTGTTTGATGTCCCTCAAATAAATAATTACAATATTATTCGACTACATCTACAAAAATACACGTATGATGATGCTACGTAAACGACAACGAATGTATAAAAAATGTAATTAAATTGAACGTAATAAAATCCACGCTCGTCGTAAACAAACAAATGTTTATTTATTTTATTTAGACCAAGATTTTGTTTTACGTATCAGTGAAACTAAAAATCGTATTGTCCCTACAACGCGGTTAATAATTCGGGCGAACAAAACAAAATTACATTTCAAGCGGTCGAAAGTTCAGAGTAAAAGTAAAAGCCCAATATTATAATAATAAAATCCAATGTTTATTTATCAAACCCATCGCGGAAAACTTTTAATCTATCGAGCGTGTTCGAAAACGATGGAACTTTATAACTACACATGCACGATTCAGTTCAACTTATTTGTGCGAAGTGAATTAAATTTATTAAGTAGGTACACCGAGTTGGACGTTTGAAAACAGTCTTCGATTATCTTTAATAAGCGGGTCTCGGGACTTAAAGCATTATTTGTTTATTATTTTAGTTTTACTTAAAATCTAGCCGTGTACAATAAACATTTATAATACGTTAAAGCGATTTAAAATTTGAAAATGCTTATTTTTGCTTAGTTCGATACTTTTTTGCTTTTGACTAGATTTTTCTGACATTTTTGCATATTATCTTCAACAATGCATTCCTCTGATTTAAAATCATATTTTTTTTTTTTAGTGTATATAAGTATCAAATCTAAAATTAAAAATAAATTGTTTACCTTATTATTTTAATACCTAAAGCTAAATAATATTATACTTACCCAACTCGTATTCGTTTTTTTAATTTGATATTTTTTAATTCAGTCTATTTAACATTTTAATGATCAAACAGAGAATCTAAAAATAAAACATTTTGTGTTGATAATTTAAGAAGTCTCTTAAAATATATCATACACACAAACTATGTAACACAACACAGGTAGATTTTGAGGCAACACTATATTTTACTTTATTTTCCACCGCATCTAACCGTATCGAAAATTAAACTTTCAATGTAAGTATGATAAAAAAGTATTTACAGAAAAAAATAAATAAAAAAAGTATCCAACACTTTTTTCACTTTTTCAAAATTTTCTCGGATCAATAAATGATAGTTTCCGAGTCTTTTTTGTCAAATTGGGGGTAGTTTTTCCCAAAAGAAAATTGAGAAATTGATAAATTCAATAATGACTTTTCTAAAATACCATTTGTAGGAAAATCCGGTTTAAAAAAGTTGCTGATTGAAACTTTTGGACAAGTATTTCCGCTCCGTACGCTCCATACGAAAAAAAGTGTACACAAAAAGAAAACGTCATTGTAAAATCACTAGATCCTTCGCTTCGCTTAGAATGTAATATCATTGTATAAAAATTTAAAATACAAAAAGATATGTGAAAAGTCTAGGCATATTGACACAGGGCACGCCTTTTGTGAGAACGTGAAAGTCAGAGTTAATTTGGAAAAAGTTTATAGTGCAGATTTAAACCGATGTAGTCATATTTTTGTATCGATTTTAACACGATTTCAGAGCTTGGTCTTCGTATATATATATTCACTATTATGTTTGGAACTTAATGCGTAGAACAATATTTTTCTGCGCAGATTTATTTTTAAACGACGCAACAGCATTGTTGTCGTTCACCGTAGTCGAGTGTAATATATTTTTATAATAAAAAAAAAAAAATGGGTCCGATGTGTGACCTACATTAACTCTACTCTTTATACATTTTTCATTAGTTACTCTATTATCACGCGTATCTCCGTTTACTGAGACAAATCAATGTGGATCTTTATTAATGTTTTTTAGATTCTGAACGAAGTGCAGAAGCTAGTGTTTTTACAATGATGTTTATTTGTTTATTTTTTCTGTGTACAACTTTTCGTATGGAAATACTTGTCCAAATGTTTCGATCAATAACTTTTTGAAACCAGATTTACCTCTAGATTGTACTTTAAAGAGGCATTTTTTGAATTTCTCAATTCTTCAATTTTTTTTTTTTTTTTTTTGAGAAAAAACTACACAAAATTTGACAAAAACGACTCAGAAACCATCATTTTTTGATCCGAACTGTATTTAAATTTAAACATAGATAGAAAATAATATTAGAAAAATTTTGAAAATGTGAAAAAAAATGTTGGACATTTTTCTAACATTTTTTTTTTCTAATTTATTTTTTATATTATTAACTTCTTTGTTCAGAATCGTTTTATTGAAGAAATTATTTATCATTTCTTTAAAATTCAATACACCCGTCAAGAGAATCCCACCCGTCGTGCGAAGAACACCCATCGTGCGAAGTATGTCCGGCTTTTTAGATTCTGAGAGCAGCGAAAAAGCTAGTGGTTTTACAATGTTTTTTAGATTCTGAATGAAGTGAAGAAGCAAGTGTTTTTACAATGGATTTCATCGAAAATCAATCTTATGGATTTTAAGGACCAATTTCTAGTGCATGAGACTTGTGGCTCTATAAGAAGCACATTAACAACAAGATTTTTCTTTATAATATATTCAATAATTGTACCCAGCACAATAATGACTTAATGACACATATTATAGAGAATACTGACGACCAAAAACAAAAAAAGTTGTTCACACAAATGAAGCTCATAAAGTTTTTTCATTTTTTAGAAAAATGACTCTATGACTATTCGAAGGTTTAGTAGGTGTCCGTGTCAAAATAGAAATTTCTGTCTTAAAAATAATACAAACTGAAATCACAAATTACGATGACTAAGAGATCGGAAATTGTTACGTTTGCGTGTTTTTTGTGGCCAAATAAATTTTTTGCTAAGTAAGCTAGAAATGCATTTCATGACATTAAGAAATAAAATATAAATCTCAGAAATTTATAGCACATATTGTTGCATATTTTTGATGATTTCGTAGTCTTAAGAGCATATTTCTTAATTTCACCGTTTTTAAAACAATATTTGATGAAGAAATTTGAAAATTTAATAATAAAAAAACATTAATTTTGAGAATTTTCATCTGCAGATATTAAATATTAATGTACCTACCCTACTATATTCTTCAAATCCGTTTTTGCGATATTACTACGCTAGCGGAGTAATAGAACGAAGTAACGGCGCCGAACTTTTAGACATGATTTATTAGTTATAGTTCGGATAAAAAATGATGGTTTCCGAATCGTTTTTGTCAAATTTTGGGTAGTTTTTTTCAAAAAAAGAAATTGAAGAAGTGAGAAATTCCAAAAATGACCTCTCTAGAATACCATCTAGAGGCAAATCCGGTTTCAAAAAGTTGCTGATCGAAACTTTTGGACAAGTATTTCCATACGAAAAGTTGTACACAGAAAAAAAAAATAAACATCATTGTAAATACACTAGCTTCTTCACTTCGTTCAGAATCTAAAATGCACTTTCCTACAAATTCACAGCCTTAATTATTGCGTTCTGATTTCGGTTTTACACCTAAGTTTTTGTGTCGAGAAACAAAAATGTAGTAAGTAGTGATAAATTTAAATTAATAATTCGAACAAACGCGTTTACGCGAGTTTTAAATACGTAAATAGAACAAATTATACAATAAAAACGTCTAAAAACTTATGCGCGAAATGTAAATTTTACGTGCATAATTCGCATTAAATATTTAACAGAGGAGACTTCGTCGAAAACGATTACTATTGTGGAAATTATGGCCGCACTGTTCAGTCAGCAATTTGGTAGTAGGTACCTTACCTTTTTATTCTCTTAGAATTCTAATTAAGAATGGAGATAAAATTTAATTCTTAAACTATAAACCAATGGGATTTCCATTAGAGGCTACAATATAAACGTTTTATTGTTTTATCCCGCGAATTCGGCGCGAAAACGACAGTATCCTTTAAAAAGCAATATCCTAAAACACGCGTAAATCCGCTATTCCCAAATAACTCGATCGGATGACAAAAAAAAGAACGTATACTTTTTAGAGCAAAAATTATGAGCGTTTTTTTTTTTTTAGGTCAGTCATAAAACTCCACATTTTTTTTCGCCCTTAATACGAAGAGACGCATTTACGACTCCAACAGTAATGTTGTCCGAAACTCGAAACGTTCACAAACTATCAACAATATTATTCTTTTATAATTATAAATAGATACTCGTTTAAGAGAAAAATACATTCCTAGAGCCGGGTGACCATACATTAACGTAAATTCGTCCTTTATGCCGTATTTTGGTGCTATTGTCCTGAGAAACATCCTTCAGGGTGCATTTTGTTCTGTTTTTAATATATATGCCATTATTTCTCAAGTATTTTGAAAATAATAAATTTAAATTATATTCATATTTTAATAATACGTTTAAATCCTATTGCATATAATAAATAAGCTTTATTTGATTATTTTGCATTTGTTTTCTATTTGTGACCTTCAAATTTTTCAATACAATGCACAATTATTGAAGCATCGACTTATAATAATATTCGAACAATGCCACTGTCAAAAAAAATCAATGTATAATCCAGTGGCGTATTTATGGGGGGGCTGAAGGGGCCCGGGCCCCTCCCGAAATGAAAAACGCAATTATAAAAAATTGTTATTTTTGACATGGAATATTATGTCTTATGGCTGGGAGTTATTCCGAAAATTTGTCGCGACACCGAAAATGTAACCATGACGAAATTGTTGCTTATGCGATAATCTAAAAATAAGAGTATAGCGTGTTGAATGCGTTGGTATTTTGACGATTATTAATGATTATGTAACACAATTTAAGTTTTATAAATAAAACCAGTATTGGTTG
>JAIPRM010007418.1:0-17214 GCA_025469315.1 Stegophylla sp. TES_Ste_2020 | reverse complement strand
TTAGTTTTAAATACACCATTAAGAAGTACTTCTAAAAATATTACGTACTTGATTAGTTTAAAATTTTTGATTTTTAAGTTTAAATAATTTATGGTAAATAATTTATTGGTCCAGTATATTGCGAATGACTTTATAATTGGTTGGTACTCGCACCACTGTATGATTTATGGTTGATTTTTCATAAAAAATATACTAATTCTGGTCATCTCCCTGAAATGGGCGTAAGTTTTTCATTTTCCCCGGGTGTTAAAAAGTTAAGATCCGGCCCTGGTTATATTATTCGGTGATTGAACAAACTATTTGTAAATGTATAAATTAATAACAATATTAAATACTACGCGTGGAGTAGGATTTAAATTTTTAACAATATGATATTTATTTCCCACGAAACTTGAAATATATTTATTTTTAAGAAAAACATTTTGTTTTCTTGTTTACGCTTAAAAACAATTAATTTATTTCATAGTTGTGCATACATTATATAAAACGTAATAATTACTCCGTACATTTTTTTATTATAAAAAGAAGCACGATACTTACAGCTTACGCAATAGATAGTTACATTAATGCTTTTTTTTCTGAAATCAATTTAATTTAATTTTTAAACACATTTTCGGGTCTTAATATTCAGATATTACAATTTTATAAATTAAAAACTTAAAATGAAAAATTTCCAATATTTTCAAACGTCTATACTTTAATATGTTTGCAACCACACAACTGGATTTGGACTAAATAAAATTTTTTTTATATTATTACATTTAGCATTTTAACATAACTATACAAAATTAAAGGTAGCGATGAAAAGTCTCTACGAGTATTACTGAGCCAGTGACGACTGTCGATCATTTGAAAACTACGCGTGACGTCATAATTTCGCCGCCACCGTGTACTCAATATTATACGTTATTATTATGTCAGGTAGGATCATATTAAAATTTCAAGTCCTAATATCAAAAATCAAAAATTTTATTACATAAAAACTAACAAAAAATGAGAAATTTTCAAAATGTTGTACTTAACTCAAAATTCATTAAATCTTTTTGAAATTTTTATGAAATGTTCTCGTAACTATTTTTAGTGGATGGTGAAAGTGTCAAGTGTCTAGCTGTATTATTTTTGAAGTTATGTTAAAAAGCTGTTTACAATTTTACGGAAATTGCATATTTTGCCGTTTTTTGCCAATTTTTTGACAGTTTTTCCCTGTTTTTGGAAAAAATATTGAGAAATTGGAAAACGACTTCTTTAAAGTACCATCTGGGTACGATTCCGGTTCTATAGAGATACTAATCGAAACTTTTTAACAAGTATTTCTGTACGAAAAAGTGTTTCCAGAAAGTAAAAAGAAAAATAAACATCATTGTAAAATCATAAGATTCTTCACTGCGTTCAGAATCTAAAAATAATTAAACACCACTGTAACACTTCTATATCTTTTTCATGTAGGTACTTATACTTACATATAAGTACTTAATATATAAAATATAAAATATGGTTACAATTTTCAATGACATAAGTTCTCAATCATTCTATCATCTATTGCTTTTCACAAATCAAATAAATTATATAGTTCTATCATAAAATAGTGACATAAATAAGGATAGATGAGGGATGAGAAAACTATTGAGAATTTCGAAAAATAACGTCTAATAGTACCATCTAAAGGCGAATTATGATTCAATAAGTTGCAGGATGAAACTTTTGTTCAAGTATTTCTATAAAAAAATGTGTACACAGAAAAAAAATCAAAAATTAGTAATAAATATCCTTGTCAAAACACTTATCTTTTTCGCTCCACTCAGAATCTAAAATTATTACTATGGATACCTTAACTAGATTTTTTGGGGTTGTAAGGGTAGCATGTGGTACCTTGTTGTAATAATAAATAAAATCGTTAAAAATTAATGATACTTGTGTATTTGAGTGTGAGGAAAAGTAAGAAAAAAATGTAAGCCCCCCCCCAAAAAAAAAAATCCTGAGTGCGCGCCTGATTCAAAACAATAAGTATTGTTGTTTAAAGTCTAATCAAATTATCGTTATCAATCTATCAACTATCTACAATTTTGAGGTAGGTAAACATTTATTTTAAAGATACCTAACATAATATTCATGGTGAAAAATCCTTTTTAATTTTTAGAGAAACTTAAAACATGCTTTTATTTATGTACTACGAACAACGTTATAAAAATGTTAACTCAGAGGAGAAGAAGAAGTTAGGATTTTGTAACATGAAATTTCTATTCAATGAATTCTTGTAAAGCGTCCATTAACATTGAATATTATTTTATATTTAAATAATTTTAGTAGACATTTATAGATTTATATATCCTTGAAAAATTCCTAGTTGCACCAATGAATGTAAGTACTATGATTTTGTCGAAGAAGTAATTAAAAGAATTAAACGCGATATAATAATAATAATAATAATAATATTGTGTGTAGTAGACTCGTAAAACAATAATATAGCAATACAACAGTACAACAGGATAATATTATTATGGCGGTCATGGGCTACGGCGGCGGGCTACACTGTGCCGCAACAGCAGCAGACGATGATGTCGGTAGAAACGACGACGACCGCGACGGGGTAAATATCGGGTCGTCGTCGTCGTCGTCATCGTCGTCGCCGTCGGTAAGGTTCGGCTCTCGCGGTGAACGTAATAAAACCGTACGGAACGGTCCGGTTCGCACTCGACAACCCGCCGCCATCGCCGCCGACGCCCGATCAGTCGTCATCTTGGACCAGTCCGACGTAAACGTCACACGTATCCGTTGCTCGCACGTCACTCGTATATTTTGTACCGGTCTCCTCGTTCACATCGCACGCGCCACCAACCCACGACAATCGCCGAATACACGAATTATTTTTATTATTAATATAATCGCCGCCGGTCGGTTTTTGTCGTAATTTCCCAGTAATTTTTTTTTTTTTTTTCATTACCCCGCAAAAATGGCCAACAACAGAGCCACCAAATCTGGTTTCGCCGCCGAAGCGCAACGCAAAGTGAGTAATATATTACAAAAAATAATGCATAATAATAATTATTATTATACACTTACTCTGAACGCGATGGAAATATGTATAACCGTTTACCTTCGATGATTATTTTTCCATTTTCCTAAGAGGTACACGATAATGCAAAAAAATTTCCGTTCAAAACGTTTCAATAATAATGATAATATTGGCGGAGGCGTACAGCTGCTTTGACAACTGTGTGTTTTTAAACGCACCTGTTCGATATTAGTATTCTCCGGCACGTGCGTCGTCGTACCTATTTGATGTAGCCAACACAATATAATATACGTATTTGTATACATATGTATTTTTTTTGAATAATTAACGATACGGTACTACGGTCATCGCGCCGTCTAAATCGTTTTGACGTGCAGCTGTTTACCGCGTCAGAGCGTTTCCGCGAAAAACGCGAATAAAAATTCACTAATTACGTGTGCCGTACGCGGATAATAATTTATGTTGATTATTAGAGAAAACATTTTGACGTACGTCGAGAACGTCGAAGTAGTAAATATATTATAATGACGATCACGTCGGTTTGGCGCGAAAAAACAAGAAATCCTACCGTTTTAATCCCCCCCCCGGCTCGCCACCTGCCACTGATGTCCTAATTGATACACGCACTTAGACAACTGTTTTTTTTTCAATTTATAGTACTATGTAAAACTTACATAGTAAACTACCCCGTGGTCTTTTGCATCGCAGGCGTTTCAACAGGTAGTTATGCTATGCTCTACCACTTTGATGTGCGTCTAGCCGGAACCCCACCGCCGCAGGTGGAAATTTATCATCGTTATTTCACCTACGAAATTTATTATTATTGTGTATCGCTGTCAAGGTTGATCAAGTCAAGTTTGATTTGGACACATATTATAACAAAAGAACGCCACAGTAGTATGACGAATTTTTTTTGTTGTTTTCCGACAGACGCCGAATTCCAAGGTTCACCGACGATTCGTCCGTGTGCGCATTAAATATATAATATTATTATAGTATTACCCAACGCATAAGCAGATCCTTTGATAGTTTCGTAAATACTGTTGTTGTATTGTCGTGGCGAGAACAGCTGCAGGCAGGTCACGCGCAAAGTTTAGTCCTACTCTCCGCCACCGGAGAGTTTTTTGCACAGACGCGGTGCGCCGATTTATCCTCCATATATTATGTGGGTCAAACGCACCCAGGAATCGAAGTCCACACACACACTCGTGTTCCGGTCAAAACAAATTAGAGATAATTCAGTTTGCTTACACATATTTTATATACCGGGAAATGCGTCTGCTTAAGCATTTTAATTTAATTTTTCATTGGTTATAGCTGATACTATCCTATGTGCATTCATTTGATATATTATTTTGTTATTATTGTCGGCCGTTGCACGTATTTTATTTAATTGGGAGCAAAGACGAAAAAATACACATATTCTACGAATAATTATAAACGTGCATATTATTGTATTATAATGCGCAAGTATACCCTATTAGGTAGATATACTTAGAGGTAAATAAATAAAGGCTTGGTTTTATGTTGTTTCAATATTGTATTGTACGCATTGCCCGCCGCGCCCCGTTTCTACGAGGCTTGTTGTGGGTAATCCGATAACCGCCGGAATCCAATTAGATAAATTAATTCCCCAAGCACGACGGCGCGTTGCGTTGGCCACAACGATTTTGTTGTGAAACAGAGGTTTTTACGTTCCCGTGTTTACAAATCGATTTCAAAGACGTTTCTAAATAAAACTTTGTCTCCGACCAACACGTGATTTCCAAAATAAAATCGACATAATTACACGTGCCATTATTTTGTAGTGATGACGAGTATATTATGATAAAAAATAATAATTATAAGCAATAAAACAATAATAATCGATGTGTGACTAAATTCCTGTGCGCTGATAACGGTTAAATGACCCAAGTCGTTGAGCACTGCTGTCGAGTGAACAGCTCGTTAAGACTTTAGTCTCATATCTGACTAGGAATTCCTGTAGAAGTATTTTTTTTTTTTATTTTAAAAATTCGTTTCTGGTAAAACCGTTCGATTTAGACTGTTTAGTTTTTAAGAGTTTTTAGTTTAGCTGCACGCGCGTTATACCTATATTTATTATGTCATATACGATACGAATTATTTTATGAGCATACATTCGTAATTATATTTTACTCGTTCGTCATCGTCGTTGCTCATACATGCCTATATTACTCGCTCGCGTTGAATTATGTTTATGGTATTTAAAAAAAAAAAAAAAAAAACAAGCAACAAATTTATTTTCTTTAACACCACCGCCAGTTGCGTACTCAATACACACACACACACACTTGATAATTTTTATCTGCAATTTTCATACAATAAAATTGTCCTCAACCCACGTTTTCTCGATTGTTTTTATAGGACTTCTAAATGACTCGCTGCATGTCGGTTATATTATTCTGTCTTTTCAGACGATATTCGCTGCCGTGCCGTCTGCATGCACCTACACTCGCCCTGTAGCTGCCTCAGCGGTGACCGAACCGGTTTTCCTACTAACACAAAGATAATGTCCTTTTCGAATGGAACTTCTCGACATACCGAAGTTAAAAAGTTATGGGCGTAGGCGTAATTCACATTTTTTTATAATATTCACCCCAGTCTCTTTTGAACAGCACCGTCGTCATGGTTGTTTCTAATTATTATTTTTGTTATACACGTAAACGGACTATATAAATAATAATTATTAAGTGTGAATTATTTATGCAGGTTGTGTTTGGTCGATTTAGTACGAATATTGCAAATTGCGATTCTATAATATGCAGAACCCTATTTAGTGTTACTTTCATTAAAAAACGAAACTGCGTTTATCAGGCATTTTGAATTCATATCCATTTAATCGTTGTATAAAAATTATTATTATTTTATTTTATTTTTGTTTTTTTTTTTCAGCCATTTAAGCGTTTTTTTTTCCAACGGGTACAAATTATAATTTATTTATTTACTAATCTTAAGTCATGATAGTTACACAATCATAATTGCAGTCATTAAATTTATTATTTTAACAATTTAGATACCGCATAACACATTCCAATATTATTTTTCCCTTTGAATTAGTATTCACAATAATCTGATTCCGGTTATAATTTGTAATACAAGAATATTGTAATATACACATATATAAATTTCAATTTCAATCAAATAATAAAATATGCTGATCGATATTAATTGTTGCTCGAGTTCTTATAATTAATTAGGCAATGAATAAATTGTCACCTCTATATACATCTATATAAATTATCTAACATAGTCTATGTATACGGTACATATTATAATATAATTATCCCATCCTTGGCATCATTTGTCTTTGCTACTTTCAAAATAATATGTGATAAAAAACTAAATTAGTCGTTTTTATATTGTTTTTTTTTTTAACATCAGTATTTGTTATAGTTACAGTAATATTTTCTTATCAATTCATATCCGAAAGTAGTATATTGCATAATATACTTCTTGAAAATCTGTTTTGTGATTCGTAAAATCCCATCGTGATTTTTCACTCTACTTTTGGGATATATTTTTTGAATTCCAAAATTAAGTGATTAAAATTTAGTGCTGTGTTTCCCAAGGAGTGTGCCGTGATAATGCTATTGGTGTGCCGCGAAAAATATAATTTAATTAGATAACACATAATTATATAGGTAGTTATTAATTATTATTATATTATACGCATATTGCAAAGATATTATAAAATCTTAATATTTTTCTGTCAGTTTTGCTTCTCCTCGAAGGCCATTTAATTCAAACTTTTCTTTGCAATTTTTTTGGGGAACAAACTGATAATTTCAATACTATAATGATCAAATTTCATAGTTCTCTCAGAATCACACCACTGAGTGAACTTGTATTATGTTATACCAAGTCGCGTACAACTAAAAATCAACAATATTTTCGGATAAAACCACAAATTTCCTACATTTTTCAAAATTTCTATGCCTACCACGAAAGTATTGTTTATTATTATTCGTCAGATTATTTTATTAAATTTGACTATCTAATAATGGAATACATAAATAATCAAAACGTTAGAGCGTTTAGAATTATTTTTTTGGGTATATTGCGAGTAACTTAATGCTATAAATTACAACATTTTCTTTTATTTTAGTTTCTGTCGTTTCTGGGTAGAGCGAAGAAAGTTGGTAGTGCAGTTTTTACAATGATGTATATTTTTTATATTTTTTCGTATTGAAATAGGTACTTGTCTAAAAGTTTCGACCAGCAATTTTTTGAATCACAATTCGTCTCTAGATGGTGCTTTTAAGATATTTTTCGAAATTCTCAATAGTTTTTCAAAATTTGAGAAAACTGCGCAAAAAATTTTGTATAGGTAATTGAAAAAAAACATTGATGCAAAAATTTTTTTCATCTATTTTTTCTTTTTCTCAGTTAATAATGGGCTTTAAAACTATCTGTGTACAAAATATTTTTTTTTTATCAAATTAATAAACTTTATACATTTTAAGTAAAATTGTCTTAAATAAACTGAAGCTCAATTCAAAAAAGTTTTATTGAATTAATGATTTCTTTAAATTTTAACACACCCACCAAATCTCACTCTAAGAGAGAAGAATACCTGTGGTGTACGTATGTTCGGCTTTTTAGATTGCCTTCCCCGTATTCAGGAAAACTTAAGGAAATAGAAAATATTTTACACGATTTTATAAGGAAATTTTGAGTCTGACATACTTCACACTATGGGTATTCTTCGCTTGTGTGATATTTTCTTAATGTGTGTATTGAATTTTAAAGAAACGATTAATAATTTCTTCGATAAGACGATTCTAGGCGGATTCAAGATAATTTTACTTAAAACATATAAAGTTTGTTATTTTAACAAAAAAAAACGCACGAGGAAAAAATTCAAAAAATTTTTTCACGTTTTCATAAAGTTTAGCTTAAGAGGATAGTTTCCATGGCAATTTTATCAGATTTTGGGTAGTTTTCCCAAAGTTTGAGAAAACTATTGAGAATTTTGAAAAATGACTTGTCAAAATTACCATCTGGAGGTGAATTGTGTTTCAGAAAATTATTGAATGAAACTTTTGGACAAATATTTCCATACGAAAAAGTATTTCCAGAAAAAAAAATTAACATCATTGTAAGAACACTGCTCCTTCGTTCCACTCAGAATCTAAAATATGAATACCTATTTAATTTAATTTAGCTTTTAACTTTCGAACAAATTAAAAAATAATAGTTGCATGGGGCATATAAATTAATGAATAGGAATGTGCACCACTCTGCCTCCCCTCTGTCACTGGAAGTTGACAATATTTTTTAAAAATGTGCTGGTGAATTATAAAAATTAATATTTTTGTGCCGGGATGGAAAAAAAGTTTGGGAACCACTGGTTTAATGCTGAACACGCGTATACGCTCATGTTACAAAGACTAGACTTTTATAAAATGGTGATTTTTTTTCAATTATTATGTTTCATATTAAACTCTATTATGTATGTAAATATAATTATAGGCATATCATAATTATTATTGTAATAACAGTGTACAATTAAAAGTCAAACCATTTTGCTTGTATACTTTTTTAGTTAAATCTTTAAAGTATTTTAAATAGCTATTTTATGGACTCATTATAACGATGCGCGTTACTGTCATCTGGTTGGTGTCATTATGTTAATTTTCGTTGTGATAGGAAGTGATTTCTTCAGATACATATCATTATATAATATTGAAGTGATCAATATAGTTCTTTTTACAATTCCTTATTTAGCTTAATATTGTTGAACTACCCATAGTTATAACTGATTGGACATGATGAAGGGTTTTTTTTGACGAAATCCTTGATTCTGATATAGTACCAACAGATGGCCTCCTCTATCAATCGATGATTCATCATTGTGTTTTTTTCTATATATGGCCGTGTCGCTTTATCAAATAGGCACCGTATATGGCCAATGTGGGTCGATCTGTTTTTGCCCGTTTGTGTATAATATTATATTGTATCTCGCTATTGCGTTTGCTGTACATATAGGTAAATGGGTTGTGATTTTTAACAAAAACTCATGCTTGGAATAAATCGCTTAGGATGACTTACGTTTCACTTGAATATTTCAATTTAAAATCATACCTATTATTTTTTGGGGTATATTATATGCGCTTCAAAAATTGAAAAAATTATAAGAACACATATATACGATTTTTAATTGAATTCTATGGTGATTTTTGTTTTTAATTTGTTTATGTCTTAAAAATTTACAACTCCAAAAGTAATCAAATTTTTAGTATTAATTTATGTATTGAACTGAGAACTGATTAAATAGAATATTAAGTACCATCTTTTCTCAAATCACATATTTATATAAGTGCGTTAAGATGGGTGCTGTAACACACATGGTTAAACAAAATTCAATACTAATAATAATCTGATTCTAAACCTCATTAATAAATATCTTACATCTGTAATAAAATATTAATGTAAATTCCGATATCCTGCTATTATCGATTACAGCAAATTAAAATGTGATATACTTCACAAAACGCATTTAAATATTATGCTTTTATGACGAATCTACAAATAATAAATCACGAATAAACTTCGTCATCTTTGTGTGCACTTTGAAAAAACTGTAATATTGTTCAATTAATGAATAATTTATTATTTTTTAATAGTTTTGTATAAAAAAATTTAAAATTATATACTTTTCATTATCCACGTTATATGTAAACAATTTATTCATGCCGCAATAATGTAAAAAAAAAACAAAAAAACAATAATTAAATGCAAAATATTTTTATAATGTGTTGTAATAGTAAATATTGTTCCATTCAAATGTTTTGAATCGTCTCTGAAATTTTCATTGTTTTATTGTACTTACTCATGATTCCGCATATAAAATTACGTAGACATACGTGCCTGCTTCTTTTATGGCTAGAAATTAATAATAATAAACAGTAGAAACGAGTTTCTGTTGGCTGATTTTACCGATGACATCAGCACCTAATTATTCCACGTTCGGCACATTCTCGAAAAATGCACAAAGCACTTGAATATAAATTATTATCATTGGTTAATATTTAAAGGAACGCGTAACACAAAATACTCTTCATACATCGATTCTAGTGGTACTGATGATTTAGTTTTATAAACGGTCAATGCCTACTACGCCTATTCAAAAAATATTAAAATAATAAAACTTTTGAAAATACTTATATCCACAAATAAATTAAGTTAAACTTTGCAACAAATAATAATTGTATTTTGTTCCATGCATAATGCGATAATTTCATATTCATATATTTTCTTAAAATAACACAATCCCAATATTAAATAACTATTTAAAGGAATGTGAATTGAATAATATAATATAATATAAATTCTATGACAAGATATAAACTTTTAATTTTCTTGAAGAAATATTTCGTATTTGACAAATAAATAATTGAGTTACTTTCATTTTTAAAAAAAATCGGTAAATACATTATTTAAAGTGTTTGTTTGCTGCATTCAGTAAATAAATACACACAATTAAACAGTTTTATGTATATTATTTATCATACCTATATATGTATATTATACTGAGTGATCCATTAAGTGTGAGCACACTCATTCTTTTTGGAATGTTCGAGTTACGATAAAATCTGTGTGTTTTTCCACGACTTTTAGTGGAGCAAAGAAGCTAATTATTTATTACATCTATATTATATTACTTATTACAAAATTAGATACTAGATACTATAATTATCGACATAATAATAATATGCGTACCTCTTATTAGTCTTCCTCACATAGGCATATATCTACTAGCACTTAGGCAATTTAAAATGGTATTTATATTATGTAGTTATATACTCGTTCCTAAATATATGAAATACTACAATAGTAACTAGTAACTAATATATTATTTGAACTAGGTTGTAATGTTAATTCGGTAAAAATACATTTAAAGAGGTGAATTCCTGGAATTATTTTAACATTGAAATACCAAAAATTTATAAAATATGTTTGGTATATCGTGAGAACATTGGGGGAAAAAAAAAATGTTAAGAGCATTTAAAATAAGCTATTGAGACCTTGTTCAATAGCTCGAAACAATCATTAAAACATTTTTTTTTTTTTATTACAGATAAACAGCAAGTACAGCGAAGAGCTAGCACAAGAATGTTTGGAGTGGGTGAGCTGCGTTACTGGTACGCCATTGAACACATCTGGCGATCCAGACAACTTTTACGAAGTCCTTAAGGACGGACAAGTATTGTGCCAGTGAGTCATAACCGACGTAACAAATAAACCATTACTTTCGAACATATTAATATAACATACGCCCTTGAAATTTTCATGATGATCTCGTCACTTTCATATTGTAATAATTGTACTAACATTACATTTCAATACGCGTATCAATTTACAACACGAAAACTTTTTATTCATTATTGTAAAAAAAAACAATCTAAATCACAGTATCTATTTGAAAACGATGTCAGTTAAATTCTAATTGACATGTTCTCTCCATGTCTCCATGTTTCAAACAGTACTTACTCTGCACAGTATCTCTTATTTGTATTTATAATATTTAGAAATTTACATTTATTTAAAATCAGTTCTCATACATATTTATTGTTCACAATACAATAATATGGTCTACCTCCTTATCTGTTATTATGTGTTAATGAGCTATCATTAGATAATCTATTATTACTAAATACTATTGTTCGTCTGTGCAAATAGTATTAATCAGTGATGTTGTCCTAAAATAATGTATGTGGGTATGCTCAAAAACTTCAAAAATATATTAAGGAGCGAATTTCATGCAGATCTCCCCCTGAGCCTATCAGTAGCCAAAACATATTATTATTAAGAGTAATAGTTATAAGCCTATAATTGGTGCTTGAAAATAAATTATGTTATATATTTTAGGTTCTGAGCGAAGCTAGTATTTTTACAATGGTGTTTATTTATTATTTTTTCATGTGTACACATTCCCTTAAAGAAATATTTATCTAATAGTTTCAACCAGTAAATTTTGAAACCAGATTTTCCGCAAGATAGTAATTTAGAAAGATCATTTTCTGAAATTCTCAATGATTTAGGAAAAACTACTTAAAATTTGACATAAAAATTTGGAAACTATTTTTATAAATCCAAAACTTTATGAAAAATTAAACATAAACAAACCATAAAATGAGAAATATTTTGGCGCAAGAAAATTTTAAAAATGCGAAAAAAAAAATTTCTAATACTTTTTTCTTCAAAATATTTTTATTTTTAATAATATTGTCTTCCTTTTCCTTTTTTATTTATATGATACAAAAGAGTAATGTATAGTAAAGTAATGCAAAGATAAGTACAGTAAAGTACCTATAATCAAGAAAGCCGGATATACATCGCACCATGGGCGTTCTTTGCTCCTCGGGTCAGATACCCTTGGTGGGTGTGTTAAAAGTGATGACTTTTATTGTTCTTTTTATTATTAAGACTTAAGATTTCACTCAGAATCGTATAATTAAAGAAATTATTTATCGTTTGGTTAAAATCCAACACACCCACCAAGATTAACTGACTTGAGGAGCGGAGAATAACCATGGTGCGAAGTATACACAGCATTCTTTTCTATAGTTTACTTTATCTTTGCTTTAATTTACTTTGTTCTCCTTGTTAAATTTAATAAAATTATTAAATTGTTTTCTTGAGTGGGTACTAGGTATACACACATTTTGTAACGCATTTCTTAAAATTTGGGAAGTGGGTATGCGTTGCATATCCACGCATACCCTCCACTATATCACCGGTATTAATTATAAATGACATTATATTGAATTTTCTTCAGATTGGTGAACACTCTCATTCCCGGATCCGTTAAGAAAGTGAACACCAGCCAAATGGCCTTTAAATGTATGGAAAACATCAATAACTTTTTGGCTGTGGCTGTATCCATAGGCGTACCTTCCCAAGAAACATTCCAGTCTGTGGATTTGTGGGAACGTCAGAACTTGAACTCGGTTGTGATTTGCTTGCAATCATTGGGCAGAAAGGTATATATATAAATATTATTACTTATTGAAAAATAATTTTACGATGAGACAATAATAAACATTAAATGTTAAAAATAAAGGCGGGTCAATTCGGTGCACCAAGTATCGGCCCGAAAGAAGCAGAGAAAAACGTTCGTAACTTCAGTGAAGACAAACTGAAAGCTGGTCAAACCATCATAAGTCTGCAATACGGATCCAACAAGGGAGCAAACCAAAGTGGTATCAACTTTGGAAACACCAGGCACATGTAAAGACTTCGATATCCTCACACATTCCGTGCCCAAATTTATATAGGTACAAAATTATTTCAAGCAATTTCCGCCTACACCCTCGGATTTTTACTATACTTCTCTATACATTTCCATAAAATATTTAACTGTCTGCGATATTATCATACCACAACACCAGTATTATAACTTGTACTTACATTTTGTACATTTATTTTATTTTGGGCATAAAATTGTTTGTGCTTAATACGTGTATTATTGCATTTGAAAATAGTACACTAAAAGGTCATTCGATTTCACTGTTTGTAAAAAAAATATTTTACTCTGATTTTGCATTTTCAAATGATTTCTAAATTATATAAATTAACACGTTCATTATTATTATTGATACTATTTATTATTATTATTATTTTTTTTTTTTTGGTACATAGTTAAAATATTTATTTTGTTTAATATATTTATTCGTATAAGGTTAATAAATTCGTTCAGATATTATTAATACTTGAATGATCTATGTAATAAGTTATTAAATTAACATATTGAATAAAAATATTATTTATTTAAACTGTGTGTTTATATTGTTGTACAAGCTCCCTTTGGAAATCCAAAATATAATATACAAACATGGACATATGTATGTCTGTGTATACAAGCAATAAGTATAATTATACATTTTCATTCCAAATGCATTTAGTGTAAAATAATGTCTTAAATAGAAACATATATATTTATTCTGTATACATGTGTGTAGCAATTGCACAAATTCGGTATAATAAGGTCAATGATCATTATTTTCAAGTATTGTTTTACACATTTTTAACAAAACTTGATTAGTTAATAGCATAATATCATGACATAAAAATTAAGTTTTTCAGTGTTTAATGATATTAAATTGCATTTTGTTGCTGAATTCAATGCAAACTCATTATGTAAAACTTAAAAGAATGCACTTGTTTTATACAAACCAAACATTTAAAATCAAATAAATTATTTGTTTTTATATATATACACACACAAAATGTGTTAAAGTTAAGAATTTGCAAGTTAGAAATTAGAATGACTTTTTAATCTACATTCATATGACAAGAGTTATAATGTATAATAATGTTAATGTCTGAAATGTATGAAGAAATTTAAAAAAATGTATTCATTCGTTTTAGAACAAAACATACAACATACTAGTACAATAATAACATTTTCAGTTTATGTTCTGTTATGAGAACATGTTTACAAAATGACACAATTTTCATTACCTTAATATTAATTTTACAAACTCTTCACTTATCTTGCACCTCTCTCTGGTCGTATATAGCAGTATTGAATTTTAAAGAAACGATAAATCATTTCTTCAATAAAACGATTCTGAGCAGAGCTTCAGATAATATACAATTATATAATAGTTGGTTAGATATAATTATATAATATTATACATTTGTGATGGCAGTACGCCAGTACATAATTTAATGATAATGAATTACTATGTGTATTGTATGAAAATTATTACACATATCAATTACCTATATTCCAAAAAAAAAAAAATGTATACATGCACGGTCATAAACGCAACTAGGTGGGGGGGTTAGAGGGGCTAAGTCCCCTCAAAATCACTCATAAACCCAATGGATTTTTTGAAAATTTATTAAGGATAATGTTCTTTGCGGGGGCTAAATCAATAAATAAACATTTTAACCCTCCCAAATATTTTGTGTTAACTGCGCTAATGAACATACCTATTATTACGGTTTTGGTTTAATCGAAAATATCAAATATGTATTGAATTATCTCTACCTACGTACTGTCGATTTAAGCAGCGTATGTATACTTGACAAAGTATGAACAGACGTCGAACATCTGTCACCTAATAAATGCAATAATATATGTATGTTTGTGTTGGCTACATGAGTGACTACCATTGCCATATTTAGTAGAAAAAGTAAAAAAGGCAAACAAGTCGATTTACCCAGTCATATTGTTATACCAGTACCTATTGCCACTATTTACTATTGATGCATAGCCAGACAGGAACATCAACTGGGAGCCGTAATCCTCTTCCATCGATTGCTCATATAATCACTTGCTAAATTGTTTAACCTATTTAATATATTTATTCAAGGGCGCCCATTGAGTAAATTCAGGAGGGGAGTACAGGTTTTAATAAATTTTAATGTTTTTATATTTACTACCAGTTTCAGCAATAATCTATCATCAGTTAATGTCCCCCTCCTCCCAAGTATATTAAGTACAGATTAAATTTTGTATTAATATGAATTGGCCCATTAAAAGAATCATGTAAAAAATAAAAAAAATTTAAAAAATAAAATAAAAATCAATGTATAACTTATTACACTATATATTGTATAAAAAATAAAAAAAATAAATAAAATAAAATGATAAAAAAATAAAATAAAAGCTTTTCATTGACAGTTTAACCAAGAAAATTTACCTCCCTTAAATTTCATTACATAAAAACTAACAAAAAATGAGAAATTTCCAAAATTTTAAAAATTCTGTACTTAACTCAAAATTGATCAAAACTTTTTCAAATTTTTATGAGATGTTTTCGTGGCCATTTTTAGTAGTTGGTGAAAGTTTCAAGTCCTTAGCTGCATTATTTTAAAAGTTATGTAAAAAAGCAATTTTCACTTTTACAGAAATTGCATATTATACCGTTTTTTGTCAATTTTTCGACTGATTTTCCATGTTTTAGAAGAAAATGTATTGAGAAATTGGAAAAATGATCACTTTTAAGTACCCTCTGGGTGTGATTCGAGATCTATAGAGATACTGATCTAAACTTTTGGACAAGTATTTCTATACGAAAAAGTGTTCACAGAAAGAGAAAAAAAAAGATAAAATTAAAAAAAAATAAACATCTTTGTAAAATAATAAGCTTCTTCACTACGTTTATAATGTAAAAAGGAAAAAAAAATAAACATCATTGTAAAAACACTAGCTTCTTCACTCCGTTCAGAATCTAAAAATATTTACGGAAAGCTTTCAAATTTTTAAAGATCTTTACAAATCCAAATTAAAGGATATCAGGCCGGGGTTCAGACCACCTCCAAACTAACTGGCTAATTTTTTTCTCGACACTATTAGTTTATAATACTTTAAAAATAAAAATATCCAAACTGGGAGAAGAGTCCTACACAATTTTATAATTCTAAATTATTCGGTGTTGGGCATGGGTATCCTTGGTGGATTTTTTTTTTAATTATTTACCAATAAAATGATTTTGCTCTCGATGTAAAAAATATAATTTTACAAAAAATCGTCAACAAATAAAATTTTAATTTATACAATAATCTAATAATCTAATAGCATAATATGACTATTATAATGTAAAAATATGGATAAAAAAGTTTTATATACATATTTATCTAGATAAATATATGGTTTTCTCTCTTCATATTAACTTAAAAATATTAATTAATATTTATCTAGATATCATTTTTGTTGTTGCTCAGTTGACGATTTTATTTATTGTTTCTCTTAAATTCAATACACCCACCCAGCATATGATTATCACACCCTAATTGATGAACATCCATGGTGTAAATTACGTCCGGATTGTTTTACTGTAGTCATTAGTATAATTACTATTTAGTCATTTAGTGTGGATAGGTTTATTTGATGATCCACAGAAACAATTAATAAAATTAATTAATCAAACATTTGACTACTTACATCTAATATTGGTCTTAGAGTAAAACAATTTGTTAATGTAAAATAACAGTTATTCATTTTAGATTCTGAGGGGAGCGAAGAAGCTAGTGTTTTTACAATGATGTTTATTATTTTTTAGATTCTGAACGAAGTGAAGAAGCTTATGATTTTACAATGATGTTTATTTTTTTTTCTTTTTTCTTTTTTTTTTCTTTTTTTTCTCTTTCTGTGAACACTTTTTCGTATAGAAATACTGGACCAAAAGTTTCGATCAATATCTCTATAGAACCGGAATCATACC
>JAIPRM010007417.1:0-17215 GCA_025469315.1 Stegophylla sp. TES_Ste_2020 | reverse complement strand
TTAAAGTCATGAAAGTTTTGGACGTATACTAGAAATGTATCCGATGAAACTTTTATCTAAAACATGGCTTTTGGGGGCCGCTTATAGAGATTGCTGATGGGGCCTTTTGGAACCAGTCCGACCATGACGATACATATTATCAATATGATATACAATATAATACATAATTATATATATATCAGACGCAGTCAAACAATCGATCGCAATCGTGGACGATTTCGTTGTCGAACTTGTTAGAATTTATTTTTAATAATCGATTTTATCAAAATACGTCCACTGCTCCTTTTGATTTCGAAATAAAATATACGGCTCCCATACGAACATTATTTAAAATAACAAATTTTTATACAATTTAATCATTTTAATCTAACTTTATTTAATGATAAACATGTAATTTTAAATACCTAATATGAAACATATATATATACATTTTTTTTTTTTTTTTTGACATTTACACATATTTTTAGATTCTGAACGAAATGAAGAAGCTAGTGTTTTTACAATAATGTTTTTTTTTTTTTATTTTTATAATTTTTTTTCTGAGAACACTTTTTCGTATGGATCTACTTGTCTGATATGTGACAAAAAAGACTCAGAAACTATTATTTTTTGATCCAAACTTTATGAAAATTTAAATATAGACAAATAATAATATACGAAACATTTTAGCGCAATAAAGTTTTCAAAATTTGAAAAAAAAATTTCGTACATTTTTCTAATTAATTTTTTTATTTATTAGATAAAATAAAAAAGTAAAGTAAAGTAAAGACAAGAAAGTCAGACATAATTCATACCACAGATATTCTTCGCTCTTCGGGTCGAATACTATTGGTGTGTGTGTGTGTGTTGAAAATGACCAATATTATTGTTTTTTATATTGTTAACTTCTTTCGTTCGGAATATTCTTATTGAAGACTCAATTTATCGTTTCTCTAAGACTATACACACCATTCGTAAGTATCTGACCCGAGGAATGAAGAATGTCCGTGGTGCAAAGTATGTCCGTCTTTCTAGTCTTTACTTTTTACAATTACAATAAATTTTTAGTTTCTACTGCGAACGCGGCTCCCCGTTGATAAGTACTGACGACAACCCTGGGAGCCACAACGCACAGGTTGAAAACCACTGACTAACTGTCGACAGTGATGGTCGCCGGGATGCCGTTGCTTCGAGTGTCAGCTTGACCACCCGGATCGGTGTGAAAATCGCACGTGTGTTCATATAATATAATATTATTGATAGCGCGTAAAAGCTTGACCGTGTGTGTAAACACGTCAGGCGGGGGATGATTTCAACGCCACCAGAGTTAATGGATATATGTACATGTACGTGCACCGCCAAATGGATATAGTAGTAATGAAGAATTACGAGCTCAGAGAGACGGGAAAAAAATAGAGAGAAAGGCAGAGAGAGAGTGAGAGAGAGAGAGAGAGAGAGAGTGAAAGAGAAATAGCTCTCGTGTATTATTATGTATAACTCATTCGCGGGTTTTGTGCAAAGTACAGCGTTATATATGTGTATACGTCATAATAATATACATATACACGTGTACATAATATGAACACACACACACACACACACACACACCGTGTCCGTGTATTTGTGTGAGTGTATAGGTGTGGACGGGGGGGCCCGAAAGACCGCCGACGTTCAGAAATTAGTCGGGATTCGTCGCGCGGCATCCCCGCACCGTCCCTTTAAATAATCAACAACAAACGCGCCATTTGAATTTACGACGCTCCAGAGACTTTTGACCGACATCGGTCCTCCCTTCACCCCCCTACACACCACCTCATCGTATATTATTATTATTTTCTCGGTGTGAAACACGATATCGTAATAACAATATTATACTGTAGAAACCGTAGGGAAGTGGCTGAAGGGGCTGCAGCCCCTCTAGGAAATTTCACGAAATCTTAAATTATCATTATATAATTAATAGAGTGGTGCGGATTTTGAAGGCATTTGTTTTTTTTTTTTTTTTTTTTTTAATATATAAATAAATTAATTAATATATATATATAATTATATAATTATAATATTATTATGTAATTAATATAGTCTTAGTCGTTTTATTATTTATTCCGTGTTGTTTTCTACAAATATGCTATGAACAAGAGGGGAAATTTTTTAAGTAAACGAGTAAAATATGAAAAGAAAATGTCATATGATCATAATGTAAAATACATTTTATAGATCTAGACTATTTCAACGTTTATGGTACAAACGACAATTAACTGGTGACTATAATGAGAAAAAAACAAACAAAAAAAAAAAAAAAAAATGGGGAGGATATATTTTTATCATTTCCTTTAGAGAAAAAATCAATTTTTATTTGAACGGGCAAGGCGATTGTTGCTTGTCCTCCGTCACTAGTATCCTTGAACCATATGCGCTATTAAGGAAGACTTAGAAGGTTCAACCACCCTTAAAAAAAATCATTCAGATTCTCCCCCTTAAATTTTTTGAAAAATTGCTGAAGTTATAACAATATGTATTTTGATTTCGGTGTTGAACTATCAAAATTTAAAGGAAAATATACCCTATAAAATATATAATAATTAATGTAGTACTTAATATTACAGTCGGAAGAACTTAATACATTTTTTTATTTTATACCTAACAAATATATTGTAATATAAGTATTCAGTCATTTTATATATATATATATTAGAGACAATTAAAAAAATATTATTTGAATTTATAACACTAAAATCTTAACATTTTTAATTATGGGTAATACTTAATTACATATAATCGTGAAAATTTCAAAAATTTCTTATGTGAACTACACAAAACTGTTTCGAGGGTAGTATGCGGTCCTACCGCTTATGTATATTGTACTAAAAAGTACCTGCAAAAATGGATAAAACAAACTTAAAAAAAAATAAATAAAAAATACATTTTCCATTGTACACTTAGGCGCAGTCGGTGGCGTATAGGGAAATCAGTCATTGGTGTGCGTGTGCGTGTACTCACTCGGTCGCGCATTTTAAAAGCTTAATCCCTACGTGTACATCCCTTGGGCCACCGCGCTAGCCTTACTTTCGTGGTGCGAGAAACCTGTAAAGTTTATATAAACTGTATAATGTGTTTTCCCCTCCCCCCCCCGTCCTCTCCGCTCAGAACCATTTTAACGACTGTGCCGTGACACCGAGACTGCGTTTTTTTCTTTTGGCGCGTCTGCTAATATTCGTTCGTTTAATGCAGTGTTTCCCGAACGGGTGGGGGGGCACGCTCCCCTTGGGAGGCGTGTACACATTTCTGGGGAGGCACAAGTAGTGTTTGCAAAGTAAAAATTTTAATTAATGTATAGAAAAAATCAAAGTAAAGTATATACAACTAAGGTGATAAGAATTATTATCCATAGGGGAGGGTGGCGCGAGATTTTCGAAAATCTATAAAAGGGGGCGTAGAATACAAAAGGCAGGGAACCACTGGTTTAATGATATACGTGAACTATCTCTTTGCTGCTGTTAATTTTTTTTCTCTCTCGTTCGTACGACACCGACACGCGATAGTTCTAGACGAAAAACTCACATTTATTATCATATATATGTATACTCACATTTAAGCACAACAGTGTTTTTTTTTTTTTTTTATGTAGGCAAACATTTTGTACATGGGCGTAAATTGGGTAGTTCTAATGGGGGGGGGGGGCAAACTTGATTTTTTTTTGTTAATATATTGAGTCTAATTCAGTAATATAATTTGAAATTTCATTTTTAGGAGGGGGACTACAACAGTAGGATAGTTAAATAAATCATAATCAACGAAAAATTAAAAAGCCGGACATACTTCGCACAATGGGTGTTCTTCGCACGAAGGGTGGGATTTCCTTGACGGGTGTATTGAATTTTAAAGAAACGATAAATCATTTCTTCAATAAAACTATTCTGAACGAAGGAAGTTAATAATATAAAAAATAATAAATGAGAAAAAAAAGTGTCGAAAATTTTTTTTCACATTTCCAAAATTTTCTCGCGCCAAAATCTTTCTCATATTATTTTCTATCCATGTTTAAATTTTCATATAGTTTGGATCAAAAAAAAAAATGATGGTTACCGAGTTGTTTTTGTCAAATTTTGGGTAGTTTTTTCAGAAAAAAAAAAAAATGAAGAATTGAGAAATTCAAAAAATGACCTCTCTAAAGTACTATCTAGATGCAAATGCGGTTTCAAAAAGTTACTGACCGAAACTTTTGGACGAGTATTTACGAACGAAAAGTTGTTCACAGAAAAAAAAATAAACATTATTGTAAAAACACTAGCTTCTTCACTTCGTTCAGAATCTAAAAAGTGCGTACTTCGCTCGTCGGGGTGTTCTTCGCACGACGGGTGAAATTCCGTTGACGGATGTATTGAATTTCAAAGAAACAATAAATCATTTCATCAATAAAACGATTCTGAGCGGAGGAAGTTAATAAAATAAGAAAAATAAAAACGACAATTTTGATTTTCATATCTTCACACACACCTAATGAATACTCTATAAATAATTTCAAATTACAATAAAATATAAACATAAGAGTAAAAAATAAATAAATAAATAAATAAAACGGAAAATACCTAACTCCTCTCCATCGGATCTACAACCGTGTTCGGAAACGATTTAACCTCCCGCACTCGTGTCATCGTTAAATTTATAAGTCTCTCGTCCAATGAAATAGTTCACCATTGAAATGCACTCGCGAACATGCCACTGCCCCGTAGAACTACTTGTATTTTTTATTATTGTATACAATGTTGTTTTAGACTATATATATATATATATATATATATAGGTAAACGAGGAATTGAAATCTGTCCATTATGAGTGTTATGTATTTGCCGCGCACACAACTCGCGTGTACCATAATTAATCAAGAAATACTACTACTATACGTCGCGGGCCTAGATGTCTGTTGGTGTTAAAACTTTTACAACTATAATATAATCTGAACCCCGTAGTAGTAACACCTGCAAATGTAGTGTAGACCTCGCGTCGGCGTACCGTAATAAGCTCCTTTGGAATTAATCAATTGTTGTTGTTGTTGTTGTGAATAATGGAGTAGAGAATATGGTTCGGTCTGTAACGCGCGGACAGACGCGTCTAAGTTTCGAACGCGCTTAAATACAAGACTATATTATTATTATTATTATTACACGCCTGCACATTAGTAGTGATTCGTGAACGAACCAAGGCAGTGGTGCCCGAACACATAGGCCTTTATCTCCAAAAATCAAATTCCCTTTTCCTCCAAAAACCAAAAAAAAGGTCCAATCCCGGTTTCCTCCACTGACATTACTATTACTTACTGTTATTTTTTTACAAATTTTTTCAAATCATTGATTTTTGGAAAACACTGAGACGTATATAAGAGATTTATTTTAATGTCATAATATGAATGCGATGAAAAAAAAAAAAAAAGAATAAAGGTGTAAGTAGTTCATAAATACAAATCGATATGTTATTGATTTATAATTATCGTGTTTTTATTTTTATTCTGTTATGACTGTATTAAAAATTTATAGTAAATACGGGAAATTTAGAAAATAATAGGTAGGTATACTTATTGAAAAATTTTAAATGAAAAATGAGAAGTGTGGTAAATAATAATAATATACATTGAATATATATAATTGTAGAATTATATAAATTTTAAAAAGTTATAAAGAAATTAAATACTAAATATTTTTGTAATTATTTGATATTTTCCCAAAAAATGCTAACCCAACAACAAAAAAAGCAAATGCAATTTTTATAATATTTATAAATATATAGAGATCAGTTTGAATTTCAATAGTTACCTAGTGATTTCTCTTTATTCCAATTGTATCAATGCCTTATCTTTAGCTTCCCAACGTTTATTTGTCATATAATCTTTGGACTTCTGATTTCACAATATATATCATTTGAAAAAGGGGGGAATATATTGGGGGGGGGGCTGTCCCATAGTCGTTACGTCCATGAAAGTTAATCATATACAGTTATTTAAAATGTTTGTCCAATTACAAAATGCAACCGTAGAAAAATAATATTTGGAAACTGGAGGAGAATTGTATTTTATTTGTGGAGGAAAAAGGACTTTTTTTTTTTGAAGACAATGGACAGTGGAGGAAAATGAAATCTGATTTAAAGTAAAAATGAAATGTTCCAAAAATAAATAAAATTATTTCAAATACAATTTTTTTTATTAATTTTTTTTTAATCATTTGAAGTGTCTATTCCAAGAATACAATAACAATGATAATTATTATAAAAATATATAAACATGTTTACGCTTATTTTTTGAATGTAAAAAAATTTGGAATTGTATTTATTTCAGTAATAACGAAATATCTGATTACATAGAATGTTATTGTTCCAATTTTCAAAAAGGAGTTCATTCATTGCATATTTTTATGACTAAAATGTATATATTTATAATCGTATTTTTTTTTTGTTATATAATACAGTGTTAAAGTTAAAACGAGTTTGTTTTGAAAAATCGAAAGAAGTGATTGTCCTGAATAATATTCTGAAAGAGTCACTGATATTTTTCCACGTTCACAATCGAAAAAGCCGACGTTAAAATAAATTCGAATGAAAAGCGTAAACGGTAGCCCCCCCACTATATTCTTTTATTATTATTATTATTATTATTCGGAGGGATTTATTTATGTGCATCTTTGTAAATTTATTTATTCTGTTGAGAAACAACGGCAAACAAAAGATATTAAGGCATTTTGTTATGCATTTTTTTTTTTTATTTTTAATTATTTAAAATAAACACAAAGAAATATAAGACACTTTTTTTTTTTTTTATAGGTATACGAAAAAAGACAATAGGTACGATATTATTATTATTATTATTATTTTTTTTTTTTTGAGAAATATAATTTTACTTCCCTTTGTATTGTCGTCAGACAGCGTTTTATTAATAAAGGAGAAATACACGTCATTAAATAATTTTAATATTTCTTATTACTTGGAATTTGTAATTTTCTTATACAAATTTGGCGCTCGAAAGCTTGACGCAAAAACTGAACTTAATTTACGGTTCACTTTAATCATTGTCCGGGTATAATATTATTTTCATTGTTGTTTATTACCCAGTATTTAAAAATTGATTTATTAAAATTGAACTTTTTAATCTTTTATTATAGTTCTGACAGTTATTATGATTTTAGACTCCTCTGAGTGGTGAAGCAAACAAGCCAATAGACATACAATGATGTTTATTTTTTTTGCATTTCTTTACTTCGGATTAGTGAGTGGAATGAAAAATTTTGTGTTTTTACAATGACGGTTTATGATGATTTCGCTTGTAAAGAATGTTTTGTCCAAAAGTTTCGATCAGCAACTTTTTGAATCAGAATTTGCCTCTCGATGGTATTTTTTGGAAGTAAATTTTTTTGGAAATTCTCAATAATTTTTCCGAAATTTGATGAAAACATCCTTAAAACATTCTTTTTTTTTTTAATCCAAACATTATGAAAATTCAAACATATAATTATTTGAAAAATATTTCGGTAAAAGAAAATATTTAATAATATGCCAAATTTTTTTTTAAAAATTTTCTACAACGTCATTGTTTTGTGTTGTATAAGTCTTTGTCGAGCGATTTTAATTTTTGAATGTTATGCAACATTTAGAAGTCACTTCATAATATTTCCAGGACTTGATAAATATCCTTGAAATAACGCGTGCAATAATTTTATAGTATCTAAAATAATATCCGTCAAAATTCGAAATTCGATAAAAAATCAATAAGTACTTAATTAAAACATAAAAGCAAAGACAGACAAAGGCTTCGAAACTCTCACAAAAGACGACCTTTTGTCGAGGAGTGTCCCTGTCGATACGCAGATTATTATTATGTAATCCACGAAATACCCGCGTAAAAAATCGGAACAAAACGAACCAAACTAAGCATGTCATGGATGAGGAAAGACGTCTTTCTGGGGGGGGGGTTATATTGACCACGATTGACAAAAACAGTTTTGGCAAAAACCCAACCCGGTGAGGGTTTTTCGGGTTTTTCCCAATATAACCCAAAAAAAAAACCCAAAACCTCGTTGGGTTTTAGTTTTATGGTGTAACTGGAAGGTTTTATGGAATTTTTTTTTCAGAAGAACTCGGGTTTTTCCTAGAATAACCCATCTGAATTTTTTTTTTTTTTTTTTTATATTTTGGCTGCACTATTTTTCACCTCATCAATAATAGAATAACGCGAGCTTTTGATTTAGCTCAAACTTCTTTTAAAGTGTTCACGACTTTGAATTCTTGTTATTGTTAAGTTCTTTCATTTTTATTGCAATATTAATTAATTTTTTTATGTAAGATGTAAACATTCCGAAAAAAAAATAATGATAATTAGGTAGACGTATCTAAAGCACACCTCTATCAAAAAAAAAAAATAAAAATAAAAATAAAAAAATAAATAAAAGTAGATTCTACTTATAAAGCCAAGTTTTTTCAATGGTTTTTTTTTTTTTAAATAATCAGTGGGCTTGACCCGGGTTTTTCAATGGGTTTTTAAAAATTTGAATAACCTACAAATCAAACTGGGGGGTTTTTCGCACCAAATTCTGACTATAAGTATTTATATCTCGACGGGAACGCTCAAAAGTAATTCAAACTCGGGGTTCTTCGACGGCGGCGTGCCCCTCGTCCCCTCCCCACCCACCTTCCGGAATCGTACAGTGTACACGCGGTAGTATCAATCAGCCGCGACAGTGTTCAAACTTATCCGATACCTGATTAATATTAACATAATATACTCGTTTCGCGTTCGAACTTCTCGTGTGTTTAATTCTATGCACACGGTTTTAGATGTGCCGTGCGCGTACAAAGCGTTTGTGCGTCACGCGTGCGTTGTAAACAAGTCGGAGGGGCGGGCAGGAGAAAAGACGGGGCGCCGCGGATAGACGTGTTACAGGAGCTGATATTGTAGTGTACACCAGTGATTCCCAACCTTCTTTTACTCAATGCCCCCCCCCCATTGACTCCCAAAAATCTCACATCTCCCCTTCATATCAATTTTCGATAAACAATTATCAGCCCTTATTTTTCTTTTTCGTTATCACGGTCATAAATTACTCTTAATAGACTTTCAAAAAACAGGTAAACCTTGTTTTTGATTTTTTTTATAAAAAAGAAACATATTTAACAGGACTAAATAATTAATGTTTACTTATAAATTAAAAAATACCTACAAAATATATTATTATTATTATTATTACTGACTTCGCTTGTATAAAATAATTATTGTATTAAAAATAATCATGTGACTTATAAATGCCTTCAAGTTGAATTTTTCTACTAATAAAGTTATTCCTCTTGGCTCAATATGGGTCTTAAATCTCTCTTTTCACGTAGTTCTAATCCAAAAAAAAAAAAAAAAATACATACATAGTCATCGTTCATCGTTAGTAAAAAAACTGATGAACTTTTTTTTTATTTTTTTGGAAGTTATAAGTCTAGAATGGAATATAACTTACATCGCCCACAAGGGTTGTGTTAGCGCCCACGTTGGGAACCGTTGGTGTACACGGACAGATGTTAGACGACCGCGGGTTGGTGGGAGGGGAGAGATAGACTAGAGGGCTAGTCGAAGATAAGACTCGACGATTGTGTGTGTGTGTGTGTGTGGGGGGGGATATTGTATGTACACGGAGAAAGTGTGAATGAGAGTGAAAGTAGTGTGAGAGAAAGACAGAGTGAGACGGATAGAGAGAATAGTTTCGCGGCAAGTTCACCGATTCCGGTCAGGCACGGCGAGAAGGGCGTGGTGGCGGATGGGTTTAAGGGGTGGGGAGCATAATAGGGTGGGGAGGGGCACGGACTAACCAGCGAGGGCTAATGCGCGAAGACTTATACGGTTGTTGAACGTGTGGAGAAGTTCGGGTAGCAACTTAACGCCCAGGTACCCGAGAGCGCGTGCGCATCACTCTTCGCCGCACACCGAAACTTTGAAGTTGATTAATTCGGTCGGGTCGTCACGGACAATTGTACAACAGCCTTCGTCGCTGCCTAAGTTCCGTCGTGCGTAAGACGACGATAATAGTAATAATAATAATAATAATAATAATAATAACACGGAATCGATGTCGAGCTCGTCGACCGATATGCCATCAAAGCCCTCCCCCCTTCCCCTTGTACGAATTATATATTATTTTATTTTGTAAAGGAATTTGCACTGCAGTTAGAATTTTACAAATTTTTATTTGATTTCTCTTGCCATCCCCTCGTCCGTCCGTACCCTAACGCATACTTTTTTGTTGTTCCGTGATTTAAATCTACCCTTAGCAACTTTCTGTGGTTTAAAACTCATTTTTTTTTTTAATTTTATGCAAATTAAAAATGTACTCGAGAAGAATGATACTTTACTTAATATTATTATGTCCCAACAAACTCTAAAAATTCCTTCTATTTCTTTAAATAATTCACTTATTGTCCTTCACTTGTTATAAAATATTCATTCCCTTATCACTGTGTTAAGAATCTGCCACGTTATGAAATTATGTGTCGTGTATAGTTGGAACAAAGCAAATTATAAAAAAACATTAAGACGAATTAGAACAATATTTACCCGAATGATGGTATTTATTCTAATACGAGTTTATTTTATTCAAATATTTTTTCAATCATTAATGATTTATTTATAATAACTCAAATTTTCCATTATGGTTTAGCTATGAACTAAAACGTGCTATCAAACAAAAGAAATTCGATTATTTAGCTTTTAATAAACCTAATCATGTTCCTGATGATTCCTTGAATCTAATGATTTCTGACGAAGCCTAATGCTTCCCTATTTTTTTTTTTTGAATGTCAATCTTAATTTGGCTCTCAGAATTATTTTGACCAGTACTATCATTTTGACTATCTAAATAATTGCACCTTCAGCAAGTGGTTGTTTTCAACGTAGAGTCCGCGAATGATAATTTTGGGTCGTCAAAATTAATGAACAAAATGGTTTTTCGTATGAATTTAAAATAGAAAAGCGATTTAATTATTCGTTCGCTACGATTGCCGTGTAACGTACTTGCTCAACCTTTATGAAATCAACTCGCTCTCCTCCCCTCAAATTCAATCAGCAATTTTCTCACTTTTGTTTAATAAATAATTTTATTTTTATGCAAGTAAAATTAAATCTACTAATGTAGTAATGCATAAATATCCTATATAATCAATATGAATATAAAAATTAAATTAATAACCATTTTAGGCTTGCTATAATTTTTGGCGTTTTATATTGCGTTTTTTGCATTTTAAGTGCATATCTCATTGCATTTTTAAGATTTTTTTAGTGCATTCAATTCACAGCCCTAGTAATTATATATACATATATATATATACTCGTATATATATATATATAAAATTTATATGGGGGTGTATTGTAATATTCCTATACATAATTATTGCGTCGGTGAACACTCGTCGAACAGCCGCATAATATATTATATAAATATTGTATGCATTAAACAACGTGCATAATATTACCATTAATTGGCATAACAATTAATAACTGTTGTTGTTGATGTTGATGTTGTTGTTGGCGGCTGCTCGACTGCTCGACAAAACCAATATTAGATGATGTCAGCGCGTGTTGTACGCATTGTCTGTGCCTACCTGTGTATGTCATAATCATAATCACACTACGCACAACATAAATTTTGGATTATAATAAACTCAGTTTAGAGTTTAAAAAATGTAATACTTATAATGTAAAGACGAAAAAGATATCGAAAATATTTTTTACAATACAATATTTTCAAAGTTCTATTACTATTAGCTCAAATGTTATACTCAGTCAAATATGTTTTTAAAATGTTTATTAAGTATGCAAATGACTATTTTCAGTAGTTCATTAAAGTTTTAAGTTTCTAGCTACATTTTTTTTTTTTTTTGAAGTTACGTTAAAAACTAAAACACAATTGCATAAAAATTCAAATAATGGCATGTTTTACCGTTTCTAATAAATTTTTCGGTAGTTTTTCCTAATGCTTAGAGAAAGTATTAATATTTTTTTTTTAATGGGTATGATCTTTTTAAAAGTACCATCTGAGTGTGATTTCCTATCTCAAAAAAATCGCTGTATGAAATTTTTGAAAAAGTTTTTTGTATACGATAAGATTAGGAATCTTGACTTGGGAAAGGATAGGAGAAAAAAAACCGAATTAATTAACTGTAAAATCATTAGCTCCTTCACTTCGCTCAGAATCTCAAAAATATAATTATACATTAATTACATTTTTTTTAACTATGTAGTGTATAACGAGAAAAATAAATGCCCGGCAAAAAATGTAATTTTGTCCTTTTGTGTCAGTCAACTTAGGCGCTCGCAATAACAGTGACGTGTAGTGGCACGACCGACCGTGGGGGGATGGGGGTGTGAGTGAGGGTTGAACGTCGACGACGGTGGAGTATAAGTACACGCCATCGCGCGTCCGTGCAACACGTGATATGCATGTCACACCCACGTGCGATGCCTGTAATTTGCCCGTGAGAAATGTCCATATTAGAGACCTTTGTCTTTGACACTTGCCACCACCTTCTTAACTTCTCTTCACGTTACAATTCGGGTCTAATTATTAAAGAGGAGGTTCTCTTATTTTTTTCAAAAAAAAAATGCTAGTATACGTTAGCTCCCAGTGTTCGAATTGAGGGGACGCACTCTTTTTGCTATTTTATAAAATTCTGAGAGCATCCTTAGTAATTATTTTTTATAGTATATGAATTACATATAGTTTGAGGGGACGTTATTATTAATTGAAAACCCGAGAGTACCCCTTTTTCTATTTTTCCAATTCGAACACTGCTCCCTCCCAATGGGCATTATACTTTAGGGCCGGGCACTTAGAGGTGGTGGATTTATCTGATTAATTATTGAAAATAAATTTATAATTGCTCGACACGAAAAAGCATTTCAATATAACGAAAAAAAATATATTTTAAAACGTCATAAAAGTTGTAACTTAAAAATTGATGGTGAGGTGGAGGGACGATGTGGAGTGGGGGATGAAAAAATATTGGAAAACACTGATGTAGAGTGTGTGTGTGTGTGTGTGTGTGTGTGCAATGTGCATGCTATGGATAATAATTAGAGATAGGATGTTGATGACAAATGCAATTCTTTTTTTTCCTTTAATCCTGTGCAATGCTCTCCAAGCTAAAAATTCGTTTCATGTCTCCCTGATTATGAGAATATGAAAATTTAATTTTGCATTTTTTTTTTGACGTTTTGGTTATAAATGCATTGTTTTCGCTTTTTAACGTTATTTTCTTTTTTAATTTTTACATCATTATTTCGTTTTACAAGTAATTTTTTGTAAATTATCGGTCAATTTTCTAACAAAAATTAAGACTTTAAATTTAAGCATTAAAGCATTTTTTTTTTTTTTTTTTTGCTCATTTTCGGTACTTTTTCATCAACATCGTATCTCTAATAATAATAATAATAATATACAAACGTTGCAGCAGACCAGTCGTCACGAAGGTCGCGGGGGAAGTTTGTATGTTTCGCTTAACGTTATTCGCCCCGAGCGGAATTCCGGGGCTTATGTTTTCGTAACGCGAAACACTCCTCCCCGTCGTCCACGCATCTCCCCGCCGCCGCTCAATCCTTGTCCGGTTGACAGGACTTTGGCCGCGGCGGAATAGCGTGAGAACGACAAGTGTTGTAAACCTGTCTCACGCGTGTACACCTGATCTCACTAGGGCTAGGATTTATATGCAATAACGAACTGTAAAATATGCATTTTATTTACGAAAATACGCGAAAATATGCAAAAAGAAATTTTTATTATTCCTAAAATCTTATTGTTTATTAAATTCATTTAAATTTTGTTATTGTTACATTAAATATAATGTTTATATAATAATTACTTTAAATATTAGTTTACGTTATTACATGCTACTATATAATATGTTTTTTCAAATTTTCAAATACGAACGGCTGGTGACTTGAACGCAGAATAGATTCATATTGACTAAAAGTACTTTCCACATCACAATTGGAGCATATTTAAATGACTCGATTTGTTCTGGAGTTAAATTAACATTGACATCTTCTTTTTCAACGTGTAAGTAATTCTATCGGTCATCTGATCAAGATAAGATTAGATAGTACTTATACTATATTATATTTACGACAATTCAATGGAAAAACCAAAGACCATTGATTTCGTGAAATAAACACCATTTAAAATTAACAATAATTTATAAAAATTTAAAAATTTAAGTGAAAAAATATCAAAATCTAAAAACCTATGAATATGCAATTATATGCATTATGTTCAAAATATGCAAAAATATGCAAAAAAAAAATTTGTTCTATTTAAACGAGAATGACCCGAATCGTGGACAAATCTGACAACCAATTAAATTGGACTTAAGGAAAAAAACATGCAAATGCATATAAGTCCTAGCCCTACTGATCACCCATAATGAACGTTGATGTGGCTTTTCGAAGCGTATAAAATAATGTACAGGATTGCAACTTGGAAGTATCAAGGAAGGAATTTTAAATTTGTCAGTGAAATTCGGGGAAAAAATATTTATGGTTTCGAATCACGGTCATATTTTTAACATTTTAACCCTGTATAGTGTATCAGACTCACTATTCGTTTATTCAGTTATGATAAATTATAAACAAATAAATAAATGGTTAGTTAAAAATACATTTTTCATTTCGTATTTAATTAACAACAACGGGTGCAATCGATTGTTTATACGTACAGATTATAATAATGGTTCGAACTGCGAATTGATATGTGTGCCCAGTGAATTATTAACGCTAGACATGGCATATCATGGACGTTTTAAAAGCGAACGAACGATTTCCAAAGTTTCTGATCATAAAAAAAATGCTTATACTTATTATTTAACGAATTTCAGTGTGGCGATTGGCACGAAGAATATATTGTTTAAAGCAGTAATAATATTATATATTTTTTTAACGAAAAGAAAGGACATAAAAGTCATTCGTCTATCTCCGCGTCCTCTTCGTGTAGAGTATCCTCAAAAAATTGCATTAATTTGGTTACGCTACTGGAAAACCTCGAAAACCTGGAAATGTCAGGGAATTTAATTAGGGTATGGAAAACAGGGAAAAGTCAGGGAATTTTTCGATATTGTTTGGAAAATTATTTATAGTAAAGGTCTTTTAAAGTTTGTTTATACTGTGAACCTAATTCATTTAGTTTTACATTTTTCTAATCTGTAAAACAAATTTGTATATATTTTATTTTATTCCTTCAAAATATTCCTCATACTTTTGTCTATCTAAATTAAAATTTTCATTAAGTTCGGATTAGAAAAAAAAAAAGATACAGTGTTTTTTTTTTTTTTGTCAAATTTTGGGTAGTTTTTCCCATAAATTTCGAGAAAATTATTGAGAATTTCGAAAAATGATCTCTATTAAAAGTACCATCTATAGTGGTCTCTGTAGTTGCTGTTTGAAATTTTTGGACGAGTATTTCCATACGAAAAAATGTTTACAGAAAAAATAAAAAATAATAATAATAATAATAATAACATCATTGTTTAATCACTAGTTTCTTCGCTCCACGCAGAATCTAAAAAATATTTGTATGAATTTATGAATTATGGGTGTATAACACTGGAAAATTTTTATAGAAAGCATAGAAAACCTGGAAAAGTCAGGGAATTTAAAAGATTGCATTACGTAACAACCCTGATTATATTTGCATGAATAATGAATATTTGTGTCATGCGTGTAAAAAAAATTCACTTGTTGCATTTAAGTTCGTTAAACATAAGTGCCGAGGTATTTCTTTTTTTTTTTTTTTTTTATCCGATTATTATTATATTGTCGCAATAACAATACAATAAATAGGTGGTGTTGTAACTTTTTTTTTTTTTTTTTTAAATCACAAACATATTTGAAAAACACGAATTCGAGTCGTTTGAAGACAAACACGCACTCTACCCACATTTTTTCAGGCCATTATAAGAATACTTTTATAATAATCTTATTTTATTTATTGTTTTTCAGAGAGCGTAGTGAACTACGTGGCGCCCAAGGCCGACACCGAGTTCGAAGACGTCAGCTACGACGGCGATTTGGGACGGACCATGACGACGGGCGGTCTGGGAATGTTGACGGACAGCTTGTACGGAGCCGACGATTTCTTGCAGTTCGATTTGCAATTTCACAAGTCTCCCAGTGAGTTAAACTACAGCCTTATTACTTTTTCGCAAAAATTATGATGATAATAATAATAATAATAATAATAATAATAGAGAGTAAAACGTAAAAATCATAAAATAATATTGCTTTTACTATGGGCCACGTCTACTAGGTAGGACGACGGGAGGGGGCGTTAATGTGCAAAAAGCTCAGAATTTAATATTCCAAGTAGAATACATTTACGTGTTATATAAAAAAAATGATAAAGCTCGTCGTTTTTTATACATCGGTGTAATATGTGTATTATTATTAACGCTGTAAAATAACACAATACGCTACTGTCTCTCGTGTTTTAATGTTTTCGACTTTATATATTATCATTATATGTGGTATATTACACTGCTGGCGTGTGTAATGTGTTGCATTATAATAATATATTAGAAATATAATGGAGAATTGTGCGTGGCGGCGGCGTTTATAAATCACGACTATTATAAAAAATCGGCGAACGTATAAACTACTACCACTACTACTACGGCCATTTATAATATTTGAGTTTATACGCGGAACTTCTAAATACATCTATTAAATTTGGCTGTTTTCCCTTTCCACGAATCCCACCGCCCGCCGCCGCCATTCGTCCATTCCCGCGCAATATACGTATAATACAATAATAATATAATATTCGTGTGTGTGTGTGTGGCAAAACTACACGACTACAACAGCTCTGCTGCTCCGTCTCCGTTGGAAAAGTTATATGTAATATATTAATTAGATAATAATATTCGCGTGCTGCTGCGTCGGTTGTTTTACGAGAAAGACAGTCTCGCGCGCGGAGAGATCTGTAACACAGCGGTTCTCAAACTTTTTTGCTCACGGAGCACTTAGTATGTTAAAAAAAAATTCACGGAGCCCCAAAACCAGGAATACGAATTTTGAATCACAACTCATAGAAATTATGCTTCAAAGATTTTCTATTTAAAATTATTCTTTATTATGTATTTTATATATAATTAATAGGTTTTTTAATTACTCATTATTGAAAAGTATTTTATCACAAATTGCATACACAATAATTTAATTTATTAAAATAAA
>JAIPRM010007416.1:0-17216 GCA_025469315.1 Stegophylla sp. TES_Ste_2020 | reverse complement strand
ATTATTCTCGTTCACCTCACCCATTAACTCCATTATTTATTAAAATATTATATAATTACATAAAATTAATTTTTAATTACGTTAAAATATAATATTTTATATAATATGTGCATGTCGGTTTTTCCCATTTGTTATATTTTGATAAAGGCACTTTTCCGGAACCCTTAAGTGATCTGCGTGGAACCCTAGGGTTCCGCGGAACACAGGTTAAGAAACACTAGTCTACGAGATCTCACATTTAATGGTAAAATATTAAGATAAAATTATTATATACTTCTGTTATTAGTGTCTCGTGGAAAGGCACATTTAGGTTCGGATAGTTCTAGTTGTAACTATAATATGAACCATGAAAACCGTAGACTAGGGTTTCCCAAACTTTTTTTAACGCAACGCCCTTTTAGTGTTCAAACATCTCCCACGTTCTATTTGAAAAAATTATAATTTTTTTTAAATTATATTATTGATCAATACACCTTTATATAACATATTATTTTATATGATCGCGGAAGAAAAAAGCAAATGAGAAAAATAAATTGATTAAATTTTTCAAGTTCGATGTTATATTTTACATATGATCTCTGAAATGAATTAATAATAAAACGTAGAAATTTCATAGGTTTATTTTAACAACTAAATAACTACTCCTACTTTTTAGAATTGCCAATTTCACAGTAAAATTATTATTTCATTTATTGCATTATATTATATTATATGATATTATTGGTGTAAGCCCATAAAATAGAAAATTAATTTAAACGTTCATACGTTTAAATATTACAACACTGACATTGAGCATACACCAGAAAATTAGGTATCTACGTTGAAACTCAAGATAAGATTATCAAAACACGACATTATCTATACGATTTATAGTATGTATTTAATTGCAATTAGAGTATGTAATAACTAATATAACTCGTTATGACGGGAAAGTACTAACATCCCAACAGTACCTAAAAGTACAAAGTTACCGTTTACCGTTTCGGATATACGTTATCGTACCGGACGGCTTGAAGTTCGAGTGTCACGCGAACCACTTTCTTGCCTGATAAAAAATTAGGCTGCGTAATCCAACTAATATGCACTGTAATCATGCGATACAATATTATTGTTACTTTATTATTTTTAAGGTGATTGGGAAACCACAGGAGAACCACATCATAACCGCTTGTTACTCCACGACACTGGACCTTTAACTTCAGAACGCATAGTTATATTCGCTACAGAGAGTAGTTTAATCAAGTTATGTGAATCTCCAGTTTGGTATATGGATGGGAATTTCAGTGTAACACCATTACAATTCCAACAATTATATGTTATACGTGTCGAGGTACAAAATATTTTTATAACAACTATTTACTGTTTACTAGAAAAAAAACACAAAAATCATATGAAACAATGTTTGAATTAATTGTTAACAATTGTGTTCAACGAAACATTTATGCAAAACCACAGATTATTAATATAGATTTTGAGCAAGCAGTAATAAATGCTACTAAAAGTATATTTGGTCAGGATAATATAACGATAAGAGGATGTTTTTTTCATTTGAGACAAAGTACATATCGCAAAATCCAAAAATTGGGGCTAGTTAAACACCATCGCACAAATATGATATTTAATGAGTTTTGCAGTATGTTAGACGGGTTAGCATTTTTACCATTAGATGACGTAGTCAATGGAATAACATACTTAAAAAGTATCATGCCTGAAGAGGCAACCGATATTTTTTCGTATTTCGATTCAACTTATGTAACTGGGACGACAAAAAAAATTTGGAAATCAAAATTTAAAAATATTCCTCCAAAATACCCTCCAAGTACATGGAACGTTTATTCAACAACATTAGATGATGGTGATCGGACAAATAATATATATATAATAATACAGAAGGTTGGAACCATCGTTTCGCAAACATTGTTGGTCAAACACACCCAAGCCCCTGGACCTTAATTGAAAAAATTAGGTTAAAAGTTTCTGTTGATGAAACAAAACTTATTACACGGCAAAATGGTAAGAACGGAATTAAAAGGAAGAGGGTAGCTGTCGAAAACCAACAAACTATTTTAAAAACGTTATGTCAGGACTATGCAACTAAGACCGTTAATAAATTTGTGTAACATTGTTAAATGAAAATCAGTATTGTATTATTGATAAATATATTGTTAAATTGATACTTGGAATTATTAATTAAATATATCAGCACTAAATTGATAATTTTATTATCTTATTATCATTACCAAGGCTGTATCCAGAAATTTTATTGCGTTTAGGTTTTGATACTTGGTTAAAAATAAGATATATTGAAGAAATTTTGGGCGGGGTCCAGACCTGCCCCCCAGATACGGTCTTAATTATTATAATAACTGAACTAATTTATCTATTGCCCATTGTTAAAATAATAGTATGAATTTAACTGATTTAAAGCAGAAAAAAAATTAGTTGTCAATAAAATATCACAAATAGTCAATTTATGAAAAGCATTTTTGTAAAACAAAAAATATTATAATTTTATATGCAAATAATAACTAAAATAAAAACGCAGTATGGATATAGTACGAGTATAAAAAAGTACTTATTTATTTATTAAGTTCGGTTAAAATTTGAACCAATTCAGGGAAAGGTTTATCATATCTTGAATGTATAGAAAAGAAATATTTTTGAATAAACAACCATACAATAGCAGATTGAGACGGATATTATAGATTAAACAATTGGAATATTTTAAAGTATACTTCAGTGGATCTAAGCACTGAATGCACCTTATACATGACCCAGTCAAAGTATACCAATATTTCCTTTTGAAAATTCATTGTACCGATAATTACGATAAATGGTTGTCTGGAATCCCTTTATTTCTAAGTTACTCAAGATGATGTTGATGGGCTTCTTCAGATTCTTTAAACACTATAAAGCTATCTTGAGAATCTTTGATAGAATATTTAGTAATATTTTTTTTGCCATTACTGTCCAAGTTACTTTTTTTGACGTATGCGCAAACATAGCATGCAGTAATTAAAATAGTGCAGCATTTTTGACATCTATAATTTAAAATTTTTAAGACTCATTATCAAAAGATATGTAGGGGATACTGGGTACGATTGTAACACTAGCAATAAGTTGCTCCACGACCAATACAAAAACGTCAAATAAATACGACAGTTGTTCCACTGTAAAATAATCAATATTTCCTTATCAAATCCTAGCTATCATAATGATAACTGAAAAAATAAAATATAATGTGTTTTTGATGACTGATAGTAGATAAAATGTTAAGTTTATTTTATTTTTCGTGGGTGTTGCTTTTTATTGTTTGTTTATGTTCATTATGTTAACCTAGTCAGAAACTTGTGTAGTTTCAGTGGGTGTCGTTCAAAATATAAAAACCAGTGTTTTTCATAATATTAAAGTTATTAAAAAAATATTGAATGGGGACAAATTTAACAGTTTATCTGGGGACAATTGTAACAATAAATAATTGTTGATCAAAATTATTTTTGGCTTGTAGGCAAACATTAATTTATATTTTAATATTTTAGTTATGCCACGGACAAGAAAGATAATTTCAAATCGAGGAACTGACGATGCAGTTATAAAATTATCTGCAGAGATTTGCAATAATAAAATAAAATCAGTACGATCAGTGGCTAACAGTTATTAACTATTTTAACAGTTGATGTTTTTTTTTTTTTTTTTTTTTAACAATATTTATCAATTATTTTATTTATTTCATTGTTATAAGTGTGATAACAATATTTTGGTCCTAATTTATGTTGATTTATTATTTAACTAGTATTTTTATAGTTCTAAATAAGTAACAAAGCCTAGATTTAACAGTTAATGGTTTTTAAAAAGTTAAAATTTACTTAAAAAAAATTTAAAGTCAAGTAGTTCCTACTATCTACAGGTAGTTTTTTTAACAAAGTTTACCTACGTAATATTATTTGTCATTGTTATTAGTGTGTTAATAATTTTGGTTTGTTTTATCATTATAATTATTATTTCAAAAAATTAAATTCTACCTTCATTAGTTTCTGTTTTTTATTATATGATTTTAAAGTCAAACAAAACCCAATTGTATTTTTATTCACAAATAAATTATTTTATTTTATTAATATCATAAATTAGTTACTAAGATTAGATTATACCATTTAAAATAGAAAAAATAAAATGTGTTACTTTTGTCCCTGGCTCTGTTACAATTGCCCCTGTACAGGGTACAACTGTAACATTTTTTTTTTTCTTAAAGTTCTCATTTATTCAAAAACTTGTGAAATTTAAGGTTCATTACTCACATATTTATAATGGTATCGAGTTATTTTAATGATTTTAAATGAAACCAAACAAAAATAATTTAAATCTTGGCAGAAATAAATAATTTTATAAAAAATGGTACAATCATACTCGGTCTCCTCTAAGATACAAATGAATATAATTTACACAATAAAGTAAAATACTATTTATTATTGTTTAATTGAATGTCTTACTTTCGTTTATATCGATGTCATTTTTATTTGATGTTTTCTAATATTTTACGGCAATTAGTATCTTTGACTTTTTCATCAAGTAGTTTCATAATTTGTTCTGCTTTATTATTGAAATCTTGGTAAATATTATTAGTATTTGGAAATAAAGCGTTATAATCAATATCAATCTGAAACATAATTTGATAAATATTAAATTATGTATTTTATTCATTAAACATGTTAATTATTTACTAGTTTATTTTTAGGATTTTTTCAACTTAATTGCTTATTTTGACCTTTTTATTGATTTTTTAGGAGATACTGCATTTTACTTTGGTATGACAAAACATAACTAAACAGTTAAATTTTACAAATGCAGTATCTCCATTACATTTTTTTTCTAATTGATAATGGATAGTACTTATAAAAAGAAAAAATAACTGAATTATATTTCTTTTTCAATATGTTTATAATTCATAAAATTTTATAGAATTTAATATTTTATAATAGCAATTAAAATTATATTAAATTAAACAACAGCTATAATATTGATATTTTTATCAAAACAAAGTAGTTACGTAGAAATGGTTAAACAACATAAAACATAACAAATTAAAGCACTCCTTTTTATTTTAATAATTAGAACAATGTTGAAATTATGTCACATTATTTTATTCAAATAGTTAAATATCAATAAAAAATGAAAATAAAATTGTACTTTTCTAATAGAAATAACATTGTATTATAATATAGTTAAAATAGCCAAAAGGTAAAATTTCTTACTTGTTTAAATCAACAGCATGTAAAAAAACTCATTTAATTCAAACTTAAAAATTAAAATTTATATCACATTTCTGTCTTGAAATAGTTGAATATAATAAAAAAATGAAAATAAAATTGTACTTTTGTAATAGAAATAACATTGTTTTATAATAGTTAAAAAGTAACAGCATATAAAAAATTTCATATAATTCAAACTTAAAAATTATAATTAATATCACATTTCTGTATTGAAATAGTTGAATATTATAAAAAAATGAAAATAAAATTGTACTTTTGTAATAGAAATAGCATTGTATTATAATAGTTAAAATAGCCAATAGGTAATATGTCTTACTTGTTTAAATCAACAGCATATAAAAAGATAATTCAAACTTAAAAATTAAAATTAATATCACATTTCTGTCTTGAAATAGTTGAATATAATAAAAAAATGAAAATAAAATTTTACTTTTGTAATAGAAATAACATTGTATTATAATAGTTAAAAAGTTACAGCATATAAAAAACATATAAATCAAACTTAAAAATTAAAAACAAATATAAAATTTCAGTCTTAAAAAGTTAAGTGAAATTGACTGGTAAATTTTTCCAAAATGTTTTTCTGTTATCTGGGAGTACTTGTTTTAATTTTTCAATAATTTCTTCTCTTTTGTTTTTATGAATACCACATGGTATAGTCTTAGAAGGTGGCAATGGAGTTTTTTTAAGGTGAGATTTATTTAAAAAATCTAGTTCCTGATAAACATTATTAGTAATGTCAGTCTTGTAATAAATATTAAATTTGCCTCTTTCAGCTCTCAATGCAACCACATCTCTTAATAATACTCTATTTGCTTTTTTATTTGTTTTTACTTGGGACTTATTGTCTTTCCACAAAAAAAAGTCATTTACTTCCATTTGTTTTACAGTAATGTAATTTTTTTTAGAACTCTCAATAGCATCTACAAAGTCTTTAAAGTCATAGGTTTTACCTTGTTTTTTTAATGACGACTCGATTTGGTGGTGAAAGTTATCAGCACTCATAAAAGTATGGCCTGGCTCGAAAAAATACAAATCAATGATGTTTGTTGATGTTTCATCAGAGTTAATAAAAAAAATTAAAAAACTTAATGAACACCAATTTTTATTTTGGCTTGAACAATTGTCAAGCCAAATAACTATATGTGTAACATCTCTCAGTTGTTTAAAAAAAAAATAGTATGTACTAATTATATCCTCTTTATTTCGACCACTTATAGCCTCATGCAAAGTACAAGCAATTGTGTTTTGTTTGCTTTTTTCACCAAGTGGAACAAAAGTTTCATTGTACGTAGTTAATCTTCTAACAAAAATTACTTTTTTGAATGTGTCAACTCTCGGTAACATGATTACTTTCTGTAGATCAGCAGAGTAATACACAATATTATTGGAGTCATTTGTTGATGTAGAGGATTTTTTTGCGTGCTCTTGGTATAAATTTCTAGCATTTTTATAACGACGTGTATGTTCAATATTTGTAACACAAATTTCACAATTTGGTTGCATGTTTTCTTTAGTGTGCTCATGTAGTTTGAAAGCTTCACACATTTCACATTCCTCATGACCGAGAACTGCAAATGAAATGTTTTTTTCTTTCAATTTTAATCTATAAAATTCATATGAAATTTTAATGTCGTGATATTTTTCATTAAAATCTTCATACATGAGTTTGATGTTGATATCACTAGGCAGGTACCGTACATTTGGGGCATGATCTCGTCGGTAGTGGGATATGGTTGGATGAAACAGTTCAATATGATCACTCACTAAATTATGTGTTTTAACACTATCATTGCTTTTTTTCGAAGAACGTTTATCTTTTGGTGGTGTCAACTCCCCAATAGATGTTTTATTCAAGATGTTAAAAACTGTTCTATCATTTTTTTTATCAAAACCAAGTGTTGTGAGAAAAAATACCTTACAAACTTCAATGGCTGTAGAATCTTTGTCTCTTAAATGGTATTTATAAGTAAATTGTTTCTTAATTTTCTCATTTTTGCTTCGTCGCCTTTTTACATCTAAACGTTTACAATCATTATAAATTACAATTCTTCTTTCTTTAGATGTGAGGTTCCAAAACATATCATTTATTTCAATTCTTCTTTCTTCAGGTAGTTTTTCTATGCATTTTTTTCTACAATCTGTTTTGCATGGTGGTAGAACTTTGTGTTTTGATACAAGTTTATCATTTTTCAATTGTTTTCTTACTTTTAGAGGAATGTTATATTTTTTTCTTTTTCTTGGATTGCCATCTTTAGTGAAGATTTGATATTCTTCATTTTGAACATCTTTCTCAATAACTTCAACTATTTTAAAAGAAAAAAAATTTCAATTTTTCAAATAATTTTTTATTAATTGTGATTACCTTGATCTAAAACTTCCAGAGTTTGTGGCCCAATAATTGTATCATTTGGATTATCATCAATATTGAATTGTATGGGCATCAAATTAAAATCAAAAAGATCTAAAATAAAATTACATTTTAAGTAATTATTAGAAAATTATAATATGACATTATATTATAGTTAATAAATTGTATAAAATAGTATGGGTTATATTTACCTAAGTTGTCCAACTGTTCCAATTCATTATCAAAGTTAGCAGTTGCAGTTGTTTCTCTTGAATGTTCATAAACTAATTTTTTCAATGCTTTAGGCGAAGGTTCAGTAATAATAGTCATGGCTGTAAAAATTTTTTATTTTTGTAACATAACAAATGATATTACAAACAATATGTTATCTGCATTTCTTTTTTCACTTACTTTCCACGTGTGGTTCTTTGAGTTTGTTCATTATCTTTAGAATACGTTGTTTTGAAGTCATTTTCATTTAAAAAAGTATTAAATTCTAACTTATGAAAATAATTTTTAGTTACACTATTTTTTTTAATATGATGTCGCACGTTATTGTAATAGGTTATTTTGCGTATCACTTATTTTGAAAACAATGATAATTAATTTTTGTACCAATCACGGTTGTAGATAATATACATGGAGTAAATATTACTCAATGAGATAATGTCACATAATAACAACAAAAATCGCACAAAATTAAATTGTATCAAATCTAATGTAAAATGTGAAGTAAATTATAATTATAGTTACAAAGACGTGGAAAACCTTTGATATTTAATAGGTAAAGTTAATTACACTTACTGCAAGTCATTTTAGCTATGATACTAGGTGAATATGTAGTATGTGTTAAGGGAAATCAAAATACTAAGAACAAACGCAGTATAATCATGGCGCTTACTGCTTTTTTATCTAATATATGTTACATACAGCATTTTTTCTTAGTTTTGGACAATATTTTGAAATACAATGGGAGATACTACATTTTAAAATCACTTTTAAGGCCATTTAAAATGGTTTTTACTGCATTTCTCCTGAATAAAAAAGATGCATAATTTGCTATTTAATGGGAATATCAAATAATCTAATTTTTCAAAATTTGGCGTTTACTGCCTTTCTCTTTAGGAGGGCAGTATACATACTACATATATGTACCTATAGGTAAATGCTTATTTCGGCAGTTTGGCATAGAATCAAGAATATTATAAAATCAAATTAAATTAGAATAACGAATATTCAAATATTAACAATATAGTTATATAAAAATGATAACAGTATTGTCACGAGAATAATATACCGTTGATTTTCGATAATTCCGGTGATTATAAATAGATATTAAACGTTCAGAGAGGACTACATATAAAAAAAGATCAATAATATACGTATTGTTGTTTTAATAATATATTATTAATTTTGCTATTTTTTGATTCATTTATTGACATTATATATAATCATATAGATAATAAAATTATAAATTCATCGAAACTATTGTTATAATAACAAAATATTATCTTCATGATCAATATAAACATTTTTAAAGTTTAATAAGACAATATTGTCAATGTTATCAATGGTTTTTTTTTCAGTGTGGTGATGCGGCAGAGGGCGAAGAATGATTTTGAAAGGGATTTTTTCAAACTAATGAACAATTCTATGTGTACAATATGCTCTATGTCACATATATACGAATACTTGTATTTATTTTATGTTTTTCAGGTAAAACTATGGAATCGATGCGGAAATGGATGAAAATGGAGTTGGTGTCCAGCCCGACTCGCATTCAGAAATTAATAAATCGCACTATTAAAATTTGTACCACTTATAGCGATAATCTTGCAGCAGTGTCGTTGCACAACAAGACGGTTGAGTTTTGTAAGCCAATTTACATTGGATTCGTTGTTCTCGAGTTGAGTAAGACGCTGAAGTACAACTATCACTATAACGTCATGAAAAGCATTATAAGACTGATATAAAGTTGATGTACACAGATACGATACGGGTAATTTTTGTTTATGATACAATATAATATTTAATACTCAAATATTTTATTAATATTTGTTGTTTAGACTCGCTGTTGTATCACGTCAGAACCGATGATTTTTATCAGGATCTGCTCGATAATCCTATTCTACTAGGGAATATGGATACGAGCAACCTGCCGTTCGATCATCCATACTTTTCCACAAAACGAAAGGAAATCCTCGGATTTTTCATCGATAAGACAGCTGGATGAACAATGTACGAATTCATCGCTTTACGAGTGAAATCGTACGCGTTCACTATTTATGGGCAGTCCACTCCTGTAAAAGCCAAAGGGATACGCACACACGTCACGATAATTTTGACCATCGAAGACCATAAAAAGTGTTTGTTCGAGGATAGTGATGCTGTTGATGATGATGATGATGATGGTGAAAACATAAAAGCAGTATCCATGTATAGAGATAATATCTATACGCTCTTATAAACATAATGTTAAAACTATAAGAATGTCGAAATTAACATTGAATGATTTTGACGATAAGCGTGTAGTAAGTGATAATAAAGTGCTTACTGCAGCTTACAGGCATTTTAATAATTAAAACGTAGTATTTATTATTCATAGATATTCAATTTATATGTTTTTATAAGGTATATAAATTCATATTATATTTATTTTTAATCATATCTATTTAAATTGTTATATATCATTATTTATTTATTATTAATTATATTTATTTAAATTGTTCTACATCACGTGTTTAGTCAAAATAAAAATGGTTTATAATGGTTAATAAAATATCTTTCTATGATATTCGTGTATGAACTGTAGCATTTAGCAGCGAGCAATTATAAGCGATATCGTAGGTGGTTGAGAGCTGAGGAAAACGGTCAAAGATAGGGCGGAATGGATTTAGAAGGGGGAATGATGTTCCGCGGGGGTGCCAGAACTCTCCTATTTGTACTACTCGTATAATTTTCCTAACATTACGTTTGTGAATTTATTTATTCGGCTTACCAATTAGCGTTGATTCGAGAGCATATTTAGTAAGGGCTTTATTGTCTGAATCACTATTGTCCGTATCATGATTGTTGTTTGTAGGATTTTTTGGATTCTGTTTACAATGATATTTAGTTTTTTTTTTTTTATTTAATTTTTTTTTCTGTGTACAACTTTTCGTATAGAAATACTTGTTCAAAAGTTTCGATCAATAACTTTTTGAAACCGGATTTGCCTCTAGATTGTACTTTAAAGAGGTCATTTTTTGAATTTCTCAATTCTTCAATTTTTTTTTTTTGGAAAAAAGTACCAAAAATTTAACAAAAACGACTCGGAAAGTCGGAAACCATCATTTTTTGATCCGAATTTTACGAAAGTTTAAACATAGATAGAAAATCCTATAAAAAATATTTTGGCGCAAGAAAATTTTGAAAATGTGAAAAAAAATTTTGGACATTTTTTGATATTTTTTTTTTTTTTCTTATATTATTAATATTATATAATAATATTATTAATCCTTCGTTCAGAATCGTATTACTGAAGAAATTATTTATCGTTTCTTTAAAATTTAATACGCAAGTCAAGAGAATACCATCCGTCGTGCGAAGTATGTCCGGCTTTTTTTTTTCGATGAACTTCATAATTCGCAGCAAATTCGATCTACGTGATTTCTTTTAGATAGCTGGGTCTACACGAATAATGATCAATGACACCATCCATGTAAATGTCACTAGAATTTGGGTCCATATCTCCCCGCACTGCCATTGTTTTCAGCTTTCGTGTTCTATTATCTGGATGACTAGTATTAATGAAAACATAACCTGTTGATGAATTAGATATGTTCAATTTGATTTTCAACAATAAAAAGTAAATATATCTGTACTTATAAGTACTAAGAGCAAGTTTTAATTAATCATGTATCATATAATAATATAAAATGGAAATATTGCGAGCGAAGCGAGCGTCTTATTTTTTAAGGGGCCTTTGCTATTTAAGCCCTTCCAATTCCTTTCCATTAAAAAAATATATGCCTATCCGCCACTGCTCTTGACAGATAAACAAAAAAATTGTCAGGTGTAAACACACACTAGAGCTTAGGACAGAGTCAGGCACGTAACCAGGGGGTGAGGGTCCATGGGATCTGCTCCCCGAAATGTTTTAAACTTCTCACCAAAAAATCAGATGGTACTTTGATTTTCTACCAATTACGTTGTAAAAGTGATGATAAAATAGGTTTAAATAAATTACAAACTAAACTCGTGTATTTCCATATTTTTTTAATTTATTTGAGATCGGTTTGCTTTATTAAAATCGTGTTTTACGTTATTCTACTTTAATAAACACTAGATACTGAACATTTGTACAATGAAAGTTATATTCAATTTAATTTGTGAAACATCAATAATTCCATTAATATTCAAAAAATTTATGGAATATCATATTATAAATAGTTGGTTATCGGCGCTTGTATATTTATATCTGTGGGAGGCCTCAATTAAAGATAACATTTTAATTTGCTTTGTATTGGTACCTAACTGAACATAATATTAAATTTATATTTTTCACTGATAATATTTATTGTTGAACTATTCACAATGACAGTTTGCCAAAAACTAAGAACATTTGGTTTTGCCTTTTTGTGCGTTGTTATCGAGTAGGTACCTATATAACACATAATAATTATACTCCAATACGCAGACAGGCCGTTTTGAGTTGAGTTTATTTATTTTTTGTTTTTTACGTCATGAAGAGAGGTGCGCTTGACAATTATTTTAAAACAACTTCTAAAAAGTGCATGACTAATGTGGAACCAAATTGTGAACACGCAGGCATCGGAGAAAACTTAATAGCTGTTGATTCATTGAGTAGTTCAACTGTTACATGCAGCTAAAGATGTGAGTGCTAATCTTGATATCGGAACTGTGTCAGCTGAAATTTTTCAAAAAAAGACAATCATCAAAAACGATCTATTTAAATGTAATGTTATGGAAAGTCCGTATTTGTACCAACGAGAAATTATATTTTTCCTACTCTAATATTTAATAAAAAAATCTGAAATTTCAATATCAGTGGTTAGAAAATTGGGAGTGGTTAGCGTATTCAAAAGAATTAGATGGCGCATTTTGTAAATACTACATTTTGTTTAGCAATGATTATGTCGGTAAAGGACTTCATGAAAAAATCGGATCATTAGTTGTTAAACCTTTCATTAAATGGAAAGACGCCGCACAGTGGGAAAAACTGCGATAGTGTTCGGCCAAAAGTAATATAATTTAAAATTGTCATTATGAGGATTATAAACTTCGGGAATTTGACTGTCAGGATTTTGAACTGATCCTTTCTAAAAAGGCAGGAGAAATCCTATGTGCAAAAAAAAATCGTTTGAAGTCCAAAAATGTTTATATATTAATTTTTTTTAAACAAAAATTTAAAACAATTTGACTGAAAAAAGATTAACATTCTTTTTATTGCAAATATACATGTATTCTGTTTAATTTATTATATGCATTTAAGAGCAAGGAGCAAAATATAAAAGTGATAAGTATTCAATTATTTCATACGTAATTTTTATCCCATTTTTCATTGACTTTATAGAACATTCGTTAGTTGACTAAATAGTCGTTAGTTAAATATTGTTCGTTAGTCGAATAATATTCGTAAGTTAAATATTATTCGTTAATTGAATAATATTTGTAAGTTATTCATTAGTCATTAGTCAATAAACGATAAGTCATTAGTTAATAAACGATTTATTTACTTAGTTTTTACTACCGACTAAGTCGTTAGTCTTTAGTCGGTTGTGCCCATCACTATTACATACTATTAATAATGTACAACAACTATATAATAAATTAATTATTTGTAAATTGATGTTATTTACAATTTACTACTACTTATCTTATACCTATATTATTTTATTTATCATATTATAATTTAGATTAGGTGTCTATACTTATAAAGTTATTATTATTAATAAAAAAAGGAATAATACAAATAAGCAACATTTACTTTGTGAATTTGAAAGCTTTTAGATTATCAAAAAATTTTTTTAATTTATTCCACAAGCAATAAGCTATAAAAAATATATTTTATGAAGAAAAAATTTTGTCCGCTTAAAGTGTCAATTTCTCACACTGCGCCATTAGAAAGTTTATAGCTTATTATTACCAATTACCATAAATTTTTTGTAGTAGCTGCAGATAATTTAAAAAAAGTGGTTAGTGGAAAAATAAATGATGTTGCAACACAATTAGATTCCCAAAGAAAAAAAAAGCTAGGAGAAAATAGAACGGCTCTAATAGTTAATACCTATTATCGAGACTATAATTTTTCGTGGTGAAAGCGAACTTCCTCTAAGAGGTGATGATGATAGTGGTCCATTAACCTTGCAAAAACCCACAAAAAAATATGGTAAATTTCGTGCGCTACTTCGATTTAGGGCTAAATCTGGGGACGAAAATTAAAAAAAAACATCTATCAACCAGCAATAAAAATTCCAGTTATTTAAGTCTGACGATACAAAACAAATTGATTACTGACATCAATAAAGCTGGTTGTTTTGCTATTCTATGTGATGAAACGTTAGACGTTTCTGGAATTGAACAACTGTCTTAATGTGCCCGATATGCTAATCAAAATAATCAACTTCGTGAAGATTTTTTATGTTTTATTCCAGCATATGATTTAACTGGGGAAAATTTGACAAATTTGATTTTTGAGAAATGCGAACAATTAGGCTTAGATTTGAACAATCTCATTGGACAAGGAATGATGGGGCTGGAAATATGAGTGGTCTGTTCAGTGGTGTTCGATCTAGAGCAGCGTTTCCCAAACTCTTGTTAGAGCTGACCCGGTAATTAATATTTTTCCCCTTCGTGACCCACCAAAATATTTTACATTTATCATTGTGTAATAAAAGGTAAAATAAAACACATTTGAATATCCACATAAAATTTTATAATAAAATTAAAGCTTTAATTTGTAACAACAATGTAATAATTATAATATATTTACTAATTGTATTAGTTGACTACTATCAGTGAGAAGTATGAAGCTATTTATTTTTAACTAGAAACTCCAAGTTTGCTGAAAAGGACGTTAATTTTATTCATAAGTCCGGTTCGATTTCCAACCGATTTCTGTATTTATTCTTCAGGAACACTGAGTGTTGAAAATCCTGCTTCACACTTATAGGTCGTGACGAAAGGAATGAGAAATTTTATCGCTTGTTCTGCTAAAACTGAGAAATCTTGACGAGAAGATAACCAAAAATCTATTAATGGCCGTTCCTTATATACGTCTTTGAGTGCCGTGTCACACGAGAGTTGAATTAATGATTCAACATTTAAGTCCGAAAAAGTTGTTTCAATATTGATTGAAAATGGATTTCTTATCCATGCTTTTTTACTGTTGATTGGAGGAAAATATTCTTTTAAATTAGCTTCTAGTCCTTGCAAATGTTCCTGAATAAGAGCTGATGTATCGTGTGGCATGAAACTTATGTTGTTTTCTTTTTGTAATGCTGTCAGCATTGTAAAAGCCTCGTAATTTCCTGCTTTTGCACGACGTGACCACAATTTAAGTTTTTTTGTTGCAGCTTCCACCTTCTCTTGTACTTTAAATACCGTCACATTTTCACCTTGAAGTGCCAAATTTAAATTATTCAAAAAATCAAAATCATCACAAATGTAGGCTACTTTAACTAACCAATTATCATCACGAAATCTGTCCTTAAATGCAAATATTACATCTTTAGACTCCAGATTTTGTTCTAAAAATACCGAAACTTCTTCCTTCAATTCGATTATTCTTTTCAAGACATTCCCTCTCGATAACCATCGCACTTCACAGTGTAAAAGAAGATGTTCATGATCACTCCCCATTTCTTTGTACAAAGCAGAAAATATTCTCGAGTTTAGTGGACAAGATATAATAAAATTTATAAATTTTACACACTCTTGCATCGTTTCAGTTAAAGACAATGGCATTTTTTTGACCGCTAATGCCTCTCTGTGAATACTACAATGCTCCCATACACATTCCGGCGCTACGGCTTTTACTCTTGGAAAAAGTCCAGTACCAATACCTGACATTGCACGTGTTCAATCGCTACTCAATCCCACACATTTCTTCCATTCAATGCCATTCTCAACAATATATGTATAGATTAAATTAAATAATTCTTCTGCTGTTGTTATAGTTGGCAGCGATTTACAAAACAAAAACTTTAGTATTTCCAAGATCATATCTTACAAAGCACATTAGATTAGCATTATTCGACACGTCTGTACTTTCATCAACTTTTAATGTAAAATAATGACACGATTTGAGGTGGGCACTATTGTTTCTTCGATGTTATCTGCCATATCCACGATTCTATGCTTCACCGTGTTATTCGACAACGCCAACAAATTTACTTGGTTTTCCTGTTTTTTTCGCATATTCGAGATGCTATTATTTTCATTTCCGGAAGTATTAATTTTTCACCAATTGTGTGTGGATAACCCGTTTCAGTAATTAATTTTGATATTTCATAAGAAGCCAATACAAGGTTTTCAGTTTGAGGACTAAGTGAAAACATTGAAGACATATTTTTTTTGGTACTTTTTAATTCTCTTCTTCTGTTAATAAAAAAATCTATAGGCTTTTCTTTATATTCAGGATGCTTCAATTCTAAATGCCTCTTCAACTTTGAGGGCTTCATGAACTCGTTTGAAAGTTCTGCATTACATATTACACATAATGGTTTGTTATCAGCGCCCTCGATGAAGCCAAATTGAATGAAATTTTCAAAATACTGTCGAGTCCAGGCTCCCTTTTTTTCGTAAGAGAATTACTTTGCGCATCGGACGACCGTTTATTAGAACCAATATTAGAACTTGTACTTGGCATTACATCACTCGGCTCTTGGTTAGTGTTTCCAGGAGAACTGGAACAAAACTCTTACAGAAAGTCATTGAAAAAAAATTAAACAAAAAGTGCTAATAAAAAAATAAAAACTTATAAATTTGCAGATCAATTATGTTTCATAAACAAATATTTCGAGGAAAGAAAATCCAAAACAAATATTGAATATGAAAATGAAAATGACCAAGAAGAGGAAGAAAATTTGCAGCCAGATTCAGAGGAACAGCTGAAGATTTACAAAGTCAGCCTTCTCCCACCCCGGTACAAACCAAAGAAATTCATGTTTCGGTAAAAGCAACAAAACAAAAATTTTCGAAGACTTCGGTATCTCAGCCAAATGCTTCTGCAAAATTAATGGACTACTTAATAAGTAAAAAAAAAAGATGAAAGTCAAATTTCCACAGGTTTACAACATCCAGTCGATCCCCTGGTCACACAAGCATCTTTGGTTAAAGAAACCACTAACCTAGATTGAAAATTTCATTGCGAATAGTTTAGTGCAATAAAATTTCTTATGGACGAATATTTTAACATTTTACAAGGGTTTGATTGAAAAAAAATTTGAGAAAATACAGACAGATATTGCGAAATATCTATATAATATAAGCATTTAATTACTGAAGGTTGATAATGTTTTATTGCATCTTATATATTTTTCGACGCTGAATACGATGGTATGAATTAAAATCCACGTGCAACAATAGTTTTCTAT
>JAIPRM010007415.1:0-17217 GCA_025469315.1 Stegophylla sp. TES_Ste_2020 | reverse complement strand
AGAATTGAGAAATTCAAAAAATGACCTCTCTAAAGTACAATCTAGAGGCGAATCCGGTTTCAAAAAGTTATTGGTCGAAACTTTTGGACAAGTATTTCTATACGAAAAAGTGTTAACAGAAAAAAAATAAATAAACATCATTGTAAAAACACTAGCTTCTTCACTTTGTTCAGAATCTAAAATATCATTGGTTATTAATTTTCTTCGAATAAAAAATAAATCGTTATTTCTACCCTCGTACGCCAAGCAGTCAATATGTAATCAGGAAATTATAAATCAATTTCCTCCTCCCCTCCCCCGCCCCCGTGGTCACCGCACGATCTTATAGACAATTTTTTTTCAATTACTTTCACCAACGTTGCCGACGAATTTTCTCTCGTGACGCCCAACACTACGAAACACAAAATGTTATTCCAACCGTGGACCGTCGATAAAATAAACGTTAATTAAAATTTATTTACTCGCGAGATTATTGTTTATTATGTGTGCAACGTCATCTAAAATGTAAATACCCTTCTACTAAAACGCGCATATTACAGATTGTACAGTATATAATGAATTAATAATAGCAAAATATAATACGCAATAGTGGCGAAATTACGTAAACACTCATTCACTTTGGACATTCCCTCAAGTCCATCGAACGCCTACAAATTGAAAATTCCCTCTAGGGGCGGCGGGACCATCGACGACGACGAAACGAGAACCGTTTCGCGTTACGAGTATTTTTTGTAACGTCATACGATAACAGTTTCAGTAAAAAAAAAAAAAAAGTGTACTCCGCACGATGGGTGTTCTTTGCACGGCGGGTGAGATTCTCTTGACAGGTGTATTGAATTTTAAAGAAATGATAAACCATTTCTTCAATAAAACAATTCTGAACGAGGAAAGTTGATAATATAATAAATAAATGAGAAAAAAAAAATTGTTTAATAAAGATAATATAAATATCTTTGATATTTTTCTAAGTGGCCAAAGTATGGAATATTTTTAAAGTTTTAACATGTTGTATAAGTTTTATATTACTTTTTGGTTTTAATTCACATACTATAATTTTACTAGTTATCACTAGTCATAAAGAAAACTGTGATAAACAAATTTTTCTACCTTTTAAATTATGTTTTTTTTAATTTTGTTTAATAAAGATACAGTATTATTATTATGATTATATAATTTAATAGAAAAATTTATTTTTTCTGTTCCAATAATGTTACAAGATGGTGCGATAATTATGTGTTAAGTGCATAGTAGCATTTACTTTTAGTGTTAAGTGCCCCCCACTTTTACTTTTTATCGTTCTTTACTTGATAAAATAATTTGTAGTAAGTAATAATTTTAAAAAAAAATAATTAAAGTTACAGTTAATAAACAAATTAGCGTTGACAAACGACCAATAAAAATAATTCGGATTGTTTGGGGGAGAGAGAGAGGGAGAGAGAGAGAGTGATTTAGAGAAATTTGAAACTGCTTTCTTGAAAAACGTCGATCTTACCACATCTGCGAACTAAGCCAACGACATATACATATTTTGCTTTATCATGTGCGTGAAAAAAAAAAACTTAAAAAAAAAAATTTTATTTATTACACGAAATTTTGAAATTCCTGACCAGTGCCCACGTTCGAATGCGCGCCGACATTACTCTCTGCTTCACACGAACTCTGGGTATCTGTAATTCGTTTATTCGCGTGCAGGAACATAATACAACATTACTACTACGAGGTGTGCGCGATAATACCACCGACCCTAGCCTAATGAACCGAACGCAAACTGCCCGAGAATACTGAATAGATGTATCCCGTCGAATTCACGTATACTGCACGTATATAATATGATATACGGTCCGATTTAATATTATAGAACAGTGTGAAATAGTGATCTTTGTTTCGATTTAACACTTCGTGAAACGGTTGAATTCACAACGTTCCAAGAGAATTGTGTAAACGCGTCCAATTTGTATTTTATTGTTTTTTTTTTTTCCTTTTCTAATAAATTATAAAACATAAATAAAATATGTGAAAAAAATTTATCAACGCAGCAAATTCGCATTTTTGTATGATTTCTAAAGTGTAATATAATCTGTAGCGAGAAATTATGATCGCGGCAGAAGAACAACCAACGTGTGGATTCAAAGCAATTTTTTGGGGGGTAAGGAGGATAAAATTTGAGTTGAATTGTTGTCCTTGGACTTTGTAAATCGGTTACTCAAAGGACGCTATTTTTCGAAAAAAAAGTACGTAATTTTTCTACTTTTCTTTTAATTAATTTATTTTTTAATTCGACTTTTTGAAAATTTAAATTTAGAATAACAATAAGAAAATTGCAGATTCCAATAATCACGTCTAATAGATCATATCGTTAATTATTTATTTTTTTAATATTATTTTTTTTCTTCTAACTGTTTATGAACATAATATTTAATTGATAATTTCAAACAGTTTCAGTTCAACATGTCTTCTTTTCGCTTACAAAACTGTACTATATAATTGAAATAGTATATATGTATCCAGCTTTGATATTGAACCATTAAGAAATTTTTTTGTTTATACATTGAAATTTAGTATTCCGTTTGAAAGGGAGAAAAAGACTAGCTTAATGTGAACTGATCAATTCAAAACAAGAGTGGAGTGATATCGCATGAATATTTATATGATCATTTTAAGATACGACGGTCAAGGACGCTGCGTGTCATTAGTGGATGTAAAACACTTAAATTCTGAAGAAAAAAAAAAAACAATGAATTAAGGGAAAAAGTTATTTAAATTTTTTTAATATTACTATCTACTCATAATTCCTCGTACATTCCAGTCAATGGCGCACACAAGATTTTTTTTTCGGGGAGGGTTATTAAAAAATTTGAATCAACCACTTTATATCATTATGAACTACATAAATTACAGATGACTATCTGTTGGATTGGTAAACCACTGTAACAGCTAGTTAACATCTCAAATATAACGGTATATTAAAAGTAAAATAAAAAACAAATTTATTTACCGCCTACCAAAAATTACAAATTTTTTCGAATCCAAGGTAAATCAAAATTTTAAAACGATATCACGCATTAAAATTAGAAGAAATCATTTGTTCTTTATGATTTGAAAATGGTTTGTCTTAAAATTACAGTAAAACTAAAGTAAAATGAGGTTATACAGCGTCATAACGCTACGTAAATCAAAAAAATTCCTCAATTCGACATAAAAACTTGGAGTTAAAAGTTTTAAAGAAAAAATAATTTTCAAATTTTTTTCAAATTAGATACCATATGACTACCGCACAAAACGATTTACACTGTTGTTTTCAGAATCATAAAATAAATTATAAGTTAGAATAAAAACAAAATTGAAATTGGGGAGATGGGTGGTAAAAAGGATTTAATGCAAGATAACCACAGTGTCGTATAGTATCAATTACCTATTGAATACTGAATTTTTTTAACATAACGTGTAAAAGCACATTTAATGATGAAAATGTTCTGAAAACAGATTAGCCTACACACAAACGTTATTAATACATGTAATAAACGCAATACTAAATAAAAAAATTTCGGGAGGGATTATAACCCCATAACCCCCCTCTGGGTGCGTCACCGATTCCAGTGATATTTCTGCGGAACGTTTTTAAATCGACAACTATTGATATAATAACAATTGTTATATCGGGAAATCTTATCACGTCTCGAGAACGTACCTAATAATATGGCGTTGTGCGCAAAGGCAGTGCCCTAGCCATCGGCTTTTTGCCGGTCGCCGTTAGAGTTAGTTTTGGCCGGTGTGTAAAGGACTTGGCGAGACGAAGAAGTACCCATTAATTTTGATTTCGTACGCAAAAAGCCGGAATAAGTTTTTGGGAACACTGCACGGGGCGAGCGGTTACACCGCGACGTTTCCGTGATAATTAAGATAAGCGGTATATATTTTGGGGGTGCTTTTGCCGGGGTGAGGGGTGGGCACGGTAGTGCCCCGGGTATTTAAATTGAACCAATAAAGGTCTCTGATAATTTGTTGAAATACTTGCGAGAAACGTTTGCGCCGACGTGGTCGTTACGACGACGACGACGACGTCGCAAAAATGCCTACGTACAATGTTTTTGCCCTCTCCACGTGTGCTGTCGACAAAGAAGAGAAATTAATTTCGAAAATCTATTTATTTATAACGTTATGAAGAATTACGCTGAATATTAACAATAATAATTGTTCTCCATCTCTCTCTGTTGTGTTATTATTCAAATTTAAATTACAGTGCTTACCCCCCCCCTCAGTCACCGTGTAAACGCATAATGATGCACCGTGATGTAAACGAAAATGCTAAAATCTGCATAGATATACAAATCAGTTATTCCACGAGCTGGGGGTACACGTTGAATTTTGTATTGTATGTTTTTCAATTCGATTTCATTCCCATTTCGACCAGACGACACTGCACGTCGCGCGCATACGAATTTTTTCTTTACCGAAATGTAAGTATGCGTTGTAGTGTTGTTATCATTATTACCCTGTTATGAGTATGAAATATTTCACGTGAAACGTTCACATTGAAATATTTCAATTTCGAAATTTCCAGTCTTATTGAAATATTGAAAAATAGTATAATATGTATATATAACCATTCAAACATACCGATGACTTCATTACTGTTGCCCGTAGATTTTCTTTTTAAATCTAATGTTAGATTTGTGAATGCTTTTATTTTGTATTTTTTCGATCGAAAATTGTTCGAATAAGATTCGGATTCGAGATAAAAAAAAAAAAAAAAAAAAAAAATAGTAGTTTGAGTTCGATTTCGAAAAAATTAATGTTCGACTCGATAACTCCTTGAAAATAATTATCGCTATCGCGAGTGAAGCGTGGCGACGAATCAAAACAGTTACCCCGTCTCCGACAGCGCGTTTCGAACCGAAAACTCCTTTTTGACTCTTCGCGTCACGGTTGCAATGGCGCGTTTATGGTTTTTGCGTTCGTGTCGTTTACAGGATTCAAACGAAACTACGTCGCGGGACTTCCGTCATCCGTCATTCGGTACTGGCTTGATTGTTCACGTGCAAGGCAGATTTTATCCGAAAAAAGATGCAAAAATGAGAGAGAGAGAGAGAAAGAGAGAGAAATAGAGAGATATAAAGAGAGAGAGATAAAGAGGCAGTGAGAGAGACAAACGCGTGGAATAAGAAAAACGAATGCGTATTATTGAACCGATTGAAATCGGATGCCAGATGGTGTCAGGGAAGCTTTGTTAAAAAAAAAAAAAAAATGAGGAAAAAACTGCATGGCAAAAAAAACACGGAGTTCACCATAATGCGCGTATAAATCTATAATAACACGGTGTATTACGGTGAGTGCTCTGGTGAATAACGGCCGCCGAGCACAAACAGCTGTCTGAGATAAATTTTGTACAAATATAATATCGTGCATAATGTTTCCGTACGTCGCGCGTCGTGTGTTATATTGTTACAGACAGGGTTTGAATTTTAATATTTCATTATTATCATTAAAATACCGCGTAGATGATATTATTATTGTTATTTACCAATAAAAGTAATATTCAACAATACAAATACGACGCAGTGGTTCTATCGTTGCGATGGCCGCGCGTCTAGGAATTTATTATGTCAGATCGGAGATATTAAGCAAACAGACCGCGTCCTTATTTCATTGAAGTATAGTATATTATTTTTTTTTTTTTTCAAGTTGATCATTCTTATAGAAAAATAATACCCATCCTCTCTTGGCATCTCGAACCGTAACCAAATTACTTTTCCAATAATTTAATAACTAGCGCCCGGATTTAAATGCACTAAAAATCATCGAAAAATGCTCTAAAAAACAACCAAAAATGCCTTTAAAAAAATGAAATTAACCCTGAAAATGCTTTTAAAAAATACATTTTACAAAGAAAATACCCTTAAAAAGATCCTTTGTGTTTTAAAATTTTAATTTGTTTTCTCTTCTACCGTCTGCTGAGTTTAGGCATCCCGTAAGTAAAGATAATATACAGACATTATATCGCAATTATAGAAAGATTTCTAGATATTTTTAAGGAAAACTTGAAAAACCTGAATTATATTTTGAATTAGTTAATTTAAATTATTGATTCGCATTATGTATAGATACTATACATTATTAAATTGTAAGTACATATATTGTTGAAATATGCATTAATATGAATAAAATGACCGAAAAATGTTAAAATATGCACTAAAAATGCAAAATAAAAGTTTCTCTTTTGAGTTCTCTGTTACATGATACAAGTTATGTACTTGGAAAGCATTGCTTAAGATTACCAAAATAAATACGCATTTTGCATTGGGATCCGGGTCCTATTAATAACTATTTATTACACAGTACAATAACATTATGTCGGTGGTGAAAAATAATTTTAAATTAATTTTTTCGCGATAAAATTTTCATAGTGAGCAAAAATGTAATTTTGAGATCAATCGGTCACTCTGATCAACTCACATGAGCGCAGATTAACACCTTCTTCTTCGTGTCGCCAAAACTTCTACTAGTACTATTACAGCATTGTGCTTCTACAGCAACAAAAAATAATAATTTTTTTTTTTTTGAGCGAAATTTTCAAATTTGAAATTTTATATTACAATTTTAGAAAAAAATCAAAACAACCATTTTGTAAACCTGATTTTTTTGAAAGTAGAATGTCATATTAATGTTTGGTAATTTATTTATCATGATTTTATGAACTCGAATTATTAAAAATTAAAAATCACACACAATCGTTCGATATATTCATTTTTATTTATCTGCGAAATAGGTTTAATATATCGGGAAAGCGGGGGGGGGGGCTGCATCACCTCCACGACTTATAATATGCAGACAAATTATTTTTGCACCTCCTGAAATAATTTTATGCGGGTATCACGCGTGTGACGCGGCATTTGTTTCGCATAAATCAAATTAATCAAATTGCGAATCTCGAATGGGATAGTTTGACTAATAAAGGTAATAATAACATCTCCACTATAGTATTATTATTACGAGACGGTGCATGCCGCCTATGAATACATTCGTACGAACCATGTTTCTAGTATAAATTTTATACACCCTCTACACCCACCCTATATTATTATTATTATTATTATTATTATTATACGGTTACGTGTGTACATTCCCTTTTCGTAAAATTTAATTAACGCATACGCGGTACGCCTGGAATTAAAACTTGTTCTGTTCCGTTGTGTCTCGGAGAACGGCGTTTGGATTAATTATATCCCGGGTAATAATTATTATTGCTCGGAATCCATAACATCAGTAGGTAATAATTATTAGGACTAAGGAATTTTATAGCTTTAAAAAAACCTCAAAATACTTACATGCATTTATGGTCTAAAAATATACCGAATACACTATAGAATTTACCAAATACATAAATGCTGTAAATTATGCAAAAATGCTAAAATTATCGCTCTCATAAAACATTAACATTAATAATAATAAAAATTTTAATTAAAATTTGCATTGAACGTTTCATTAATTCTTCTTCTGTTATTTATGCATTTCTTATTTTTCTTTCTTTTTTTTATATTTACTTATATTTATATATATATTTTTTTTTTTAAGCTTGCCTTCAAACTAATCAAATATTCAATAATATTCAATCACTTTTGTGAAAAATTTTCCATTATCAATTCATATCATAACATATTATTGAAAATATTATTATGTAAAATATGCACTTAAAATTCAAATATAACCAAAATATACACTTAAATCGAAAAACAACTATATATTATACACAAAATATGCAAATTAAAAATAATTGCATACCACTCGTGATGTTATGAAACACATTTCTATAGCATTTGGATTTGTTTTGAATTGAAAAACCAACTCCTAAAAGTCACTAGTCCTTATAATAATAATTGTTTGACTATTGGGAAACAAATATATCCGTATCAATCTTAAATAGATTCAAAATATAATATTATTAATTAAGTATTCCAATTAAACTGGTTCCGTTCGCGTTCGGACGCGTCGACATCATATTTTTAGAGCGCGTGTCGTGTAAGTAAAACGATACCAAAAACCTCTTATTATAAATGGATTTTTTTTTTTTTCAATCTGAAAAACGAATATCGCGTGGTCGAAACGTAATTGAATAATATCAACTGCTTTGTTAAAACTTAAAACTCAAAATATGATTCCTGATATTATTATTATTATTATTGTTCTCTGAGGTAAACTTTTTTTCGACAATCACATTTCCAAGAAGGTATAAAACTTTTCGTATTAACCACGGATGTGGTTGTTTTATTTCTCAAAGTATAATACTTACAAAAAAATTTTGGATAACATAAAAAAATAAAAATAAAAATAACATTACTTATTGTCATCAAAACAATAAACAATACCTATGCATATTATTTTGGAACGGCCATTATAAACATAACGATTTTCAAACAACAGTTTCTTAATTATTACTGTATTATACGTATATAACATTTTCTGTAAGTACAAATTATAGCTTTTTTTTTTTGTATACTTAATACTCGTATGCAATTTTCATCCCAGTAATATTATTATTAGGGCTTGCAGCTCGAATTTCGATGCGATTCGCATATTTTTTTCCTAAAGGTAACTGTGCACAATGCTTCTACGGTCATCATTGATGCAACTTGGAAAATGTTTATGGGAGAGCTAATATGTACTCGTATTTTTGATTGATTTAGCCCCCAAAAAGGCACTATCCTTCAGTAATTCTCAAAATTTCTGGGGGGGATATGTGTAGTTTTTAGGGGACTTAGCCCCCTCAAGTCCCCCGCCTATGATGGCCACAAATGGCCGTTACGTGTACTCTTGAATGAGAATAAGAAAATTTATTTCGCATTTTTTAACAATTATTTTTAGTTTATAAGTCATTTTATTAACTTTTTATTGCGTTTTAAAACTTTTTGAGAGCATTCTTGGAGTCTTTGAACATAAATTTGAAATTTTCTTTTAAGATTTTTACATACCAACACGTTTTTTATATAAATATAACAAATTATAAAGCGAGTAATCGCTTTCGTATTATATCATCAGATAAAAAGTTAAAATTTGATGAGTCTATGGGATTTACCTATCCGTAAAAAAAAAATATATAAATATATACCTATATATATAATATATTATTTAAAAAAACGATTGTATTAAAATAAAATTGTGAAAAAAAAACCTTTTAATAGAATTAATTTTTTTGAGCTCAGATAAATCAATTTTTTTCGTGTATTGTTTTATTTTTTAAGTCATTTTTGACATTTTTCAAGGATGTTTTTCAGATTTTTTTTAGTGCATTAAAATCACAGCCCAATTTATAATACATATACTGTTTGTAATAAATATATTATAAATGCTGTTTAATCATTATCGTTAATCAAATGCCTATATTTAAATCAAACGTATATATTATTCGACTGTTATTCCATAGTAAGTAAGTTTACAATAAATATTTTTATGATAAAACTGTCGGCTGGAAAAAACTCCAATTTATAAACCGTACGAATGTAAAAATTCGTATTTTCGTTTCACTCGTTTCGAAACATTTGTTATTAGTATAAAAAAAGCCGTACATACTTCGCACGACGGGTAGGATTCTCTTGACGGGTGTATTTAATTTTAAAGAAACGATAAATCATTTGTTCAATAAAACGATTCTGAACGAGGGAAGTTAATAATATAAAAAATAAATGAGAAAGAAAAATGTTGATGTTCAAAATTTTTCTTACACATTTTCAAAATTTTCTCACGTTAAAATCTTTCTTTTACGATTTTCTATCTATGTTTAAATTTTCATAAAATTCGGATCAAAAAATGATGGTTTTCGAGTCGTTTTTGTCAAATTTCGGGTAATTTTTTGCAAAAAAAAAAAAAAAAATTGAAGAATTGAGAAATTCAAAAAAATGACCTCTGTAAAGTACGATCTAGAGGCAAATCCGGTTTCAAAAAGTTATTGATCGAAACTTTTGGACAAGTATTTCCATACGAAAAGTTGTACACAGATAAAAAAAAATTAAACATCATTGTAAAAACACTAGCTCATTCACTTCGTTCAGAATCTAAAATGAACACCGTTCGAGCGCGTACTTCGTTTTAGGTTTAATAATTGCGCTGAATATTGTGTGCGACTGCTTCGATTTAACATCCAAACAGTATACACGAAATTCTAGCGCATAAATAATATCATTGTTAGTTTCTGTTTCTCCGCAGTTCGGCGAAAAGCTCGATAATCCGAATCGTAAGTCGGTAAATAATATTCGGCAATTGTTTCTCGGATTATTGCATAGATGTCTCTAAGTACTCGCAGCAGTTCGTCCGCGCATTGAACGCTCACGAACCAAGGTGAAACGTTTTATCGCCTTTTGTTTCACTCCCATATGGACAATAGAGGCGACGCCATTTTTCCTCCAAAAATCAAATTCCGTTTTACATGTTTCCACTTTTCATATTCCTCCGGATAGGTATATAATATATAAAGCGTTCTCACTCTAAAAATATCAAAAGACAATTGGGAAATTACTATGTAACAATTGAAGTCTAAACTTTTCTATACATAAATGTCAATGATTATGCCTGTTTTGTTTTAACAGAAAAAAAATTTCTTCTAAAAAACTATTTTTTTATTCTTGAGCAATTATTTGTCTATAATTTATTAAGATTAAAATAATTATTATTTGAAAATTAAGTATATTGAAAGTTTAAAAAAAAAAAAAAAAATTGTGTACTTTGCTCGTCTGGGAATTTCATCACACGTCCGATGAGGTACTCTTGACGGGTGTATTGAATTTTAAACAAATGATAAATCATTTCTTCAATAAAACGATTCTAAACGAAGGTTCTACTAATACACAATTATAATAATTAAGAGTTTTGAAGAATTAAAATTAAATTGATTTTTTTTTTTTTTTTTTTTGGATTTATTTATTAGTTATTTAATTTTATTTTTACCATACCTCTAAGTGATTTGGAAAATCAATAATTTGTTCAAAAACAATAAGTATTATCCTATGAACTGCAGATTGTTTTTATTTTGAAAACGGATAACCGATAAGTCATTGGGGGAAAACTGAAACAAGGAGGAAATTAAATCTAATTTTTGGATTAACACGCGCTATTATCACGATAATAATGTTGTAATTATTGAAATTATTAACATAAACGCGGAAAGTGATGACAAAACGAGATGCGCCGAGGTAAGACGTATATACGCGTTTTGTTATTATGTTCGAAAAACGGATAAAACGGGAACGCGTCAATTCCGGTAGACCTCTCTTTTTTTTTTTATATATATTACGGCAAAATGTGTCCGTCCGCGCCACTAACCGATTTTCTTTTACTTTTTTTTTTTTTTTTTTTTTACCTGTGTTCGTGACCGGGATTCCGGATACTCACGATTCACGTTTTTATGCTCTTCCGTGTCGATCCGATTTCTCGATTTTGATGGCGTCGAACGGACGGAGTATCCGCGATTATATTTCCATTCGTTGTGCGGACCGAATTATTTTCACGCACCGGCACGAACTTCGGCTGCCATCAAAATCGGCCTTTTTTTTATTATTATTTTATGTTACTTTAGGCGTAAATTTAAATTCGGCCGTGACCGTTTTGTTGCAAAAAAAAAAAAAAAATCAAACGTGTATATTTATCGTTTTGTCGACTAATATAAAAACTCTGATATATAGCGTCCGTTAATAAAAATTATTATAGTAATAAACATTATTGTAAAAACACTGGCTATTTCGCTTCACTCAGAATCTAAAAATGTTCTCTACCAGAAACAAAAGGCGGTTTCAAAATTCTATATTTATCCCGAATGTGCTAAAAACATTTTTGAAAATGTTCTCTAATATTCAACGGTCATTGATAATTATTTTCTGAGTTTGCACAAATTTTTCTTTTTATAATTTCATAAAAATTAGATTTACAACATATTTTGACGTTTTTACTTAGGTTTAGAAAATAATGTTAAGATATTTTGAAAATTACTACCTATTTTTAAGTACCATTTGGATGTCTGATCCAAAAATTTACTGTTTGAAACTTTTTGGCAATTATTTTTATACTTGAATATGTTCACAGAATGGAGAAAAATAAACATTGTTGTTAAACCACTATAGCTTCTTAGACCCATTTAGAATCTAAAAATGAGACAGTGAGTTATTTTGTTATTTTTTTTTTTTTATATTACATATATTTTTAGATAAATATTATATGATATGAAAAGAATTTGAGTTAGTGGTTGGTGGGCGAGTGTTGAACGGAAGTGTCTTATTTCGGAAGAAATTTATGGGCCGAACAAAAACGCATAAAACGAGTAAGTTTGTTTTTTAGAACCTCCTCTATATTACAAAAAGAATAATGAAAAAAAATCTCACGGCACACTCGATTGTAGAACCAGTTCTCGTTCCGTCCATGATTTCACACGATATTATATTTGTCACGAGAACTCGTCATTTGAAAATCGTTTGCAGTGATATTTTTATTTTTTTTTTTTTTGATATTTCATTATTCATCTTCTGACTTTGAGAGTTACGTAATGTACAATACTTTCGAATACAAATATTCCGTCCGAAACTGATGAACAACAGTTTGTCCGTAGTTTTTTCCGAAATTAATTATTCCATTTTTATCGTTTCGAATTCGAAAACAAATCGACCGTTTCACGAACACTGTCGTCGTGAATTTCAATCGTTTGTTGGACATTAATCGCGTCTCTTGAAATTCGTATTGTTAATTGCGTAAATCATTTTGGCACGTCGCAGATGGCACTTGACTTCTCGGAGTCCTTTAGAGGAGAATGTATTTGATAAAGTGATTTAATAAAAAACAATAACCGGTTAAACCAAAAGTATATTTTAACAATGAGCCGGACGTGCTCCGCACATACGCATGAGAGTATTCTTCGCTCCTAAAATTCATTTATAATTCGGTCATTTGAAAACAAATGACGTCCTACACGTTTCTGTTAAACTAAATTTATCTTTTTAGTCTATTGAAATTACGGGCTTTCAAACTCTTCCTGTGATCGCAGTATAATTCAGTTTTTTTTTATTAACCAATATTATAATATTGGCTAAATCGAAAATTGACGTGTACTTAAGCCACATAATAACTATGATCACTGCATACCTGTTGCGGTTGAGTTGGACGACATCACGTACCTGTAACCTCCTATTTCCTAGTCAGTAAAAAAAAAAAACATAAAAATTCGATCAATTAATAGCTATATTAAAATGATTGAAAATCGGCATACGAAATAACGAAATTATAAGTCAGTCAAAAAAAATTGGCGAGTAAAAAATGATAAATGGTCACTCTACTCACTTCCCTTTTCTAAACACAGGATTATAATTTTTTTATTTAAGGGCCCGTTTATTTTGAAAAATCTTGTTAAAAAAATGTAGTTGAATTATTTTTTTTTAATAAATTTATTATACCTTGGACATTTGAATGTATGCACAAAATGTACCTAAGTTAAATTAAGGGTATTGCTCTAGGGTGAAGAATAGTTAAGGAACTACAACTGTATATCAGGGGCGTATCTGAAGCTCCATCAAGGAGGGGGGATCTGTAAATATTATCCTTACACATCAAATTATCGTTCGGGCTCAGCATCATAAATCCATTTTTAGCACCTGAAACAAATTTTGTAAATCGTTCAAATCTTAGCCTTATATACATCTTTTGTCAGTTTCATAATAAAACGATTGTTTTCTTTGCCTCTAGACTGCTCACCACATTTAGTCTCCTCAAGCCTATTAAATAAACCAAATAACAATTTGTGACAAAAGAAAAATAATTTAATAGCACATATCTATTACTGCGAATTTATAATTTATAAATGAAATATGTATTTCACAGAAAATAATGTATATTAATTTGCTGAGGTTAATTTTGTTACTGAAAAATCATTGTTGTCAATGGTTAATTGAACAATTTTGAGTGAGTTGTTTGAGTGTTCCTTAATTTCACTGGTAATGAAATTTTAAATGAAGTATTATCAGCAAAATCGTCCTATTCTTCTTTTTATTGAAAAACAGTCCACGGTAGATGATTGTTTATTATTAATATATTATAAATGTACAATATTATACCACCAAGGAAAAAAAGACCCTAGGAGAGGGCGATCCACCCATAGCGCTCCCCTCAAATACGCCTCCACAACTGTCTACTATTTTGTTTACTAACCGCGTTTCACATTTGGTACTGCGGAGTTCAAATCATTGGCATTGCCACATAAAGCTTATTTACTTTTTTCGTTTACATGGTCATTATATTAGTGTTTATGTGTTATTTGTATGATTTATTTTTATTTAGAAATGAAAATAATAAAAAAGTTAAAGCGATCGCTTTTAAGTCGTCGATTGGATGTTAACAGAGATGTTACCAATCTAATAACGTAAAAAAAATTATAAAGAATTTGAACAGAGTCTCCTTTTTCTTTTTGTCCCCACCCCCCCCCAAGGCAATAATATTTATGTATATATGTATTACCTCACTGTCTACGACCACCGTTGTATAAATTATAGTTACACAATTTTTTGTTCGCCGATCGGTTATGTCAGTGTGTGGTGCGCAAGAGTCGAGGGGGCGGCGGGGGTGAAAGAAGAGTTCTTTTGATGTTTTTAACCATATGAAAAATCTGCATGCCATAAAGATTATAATGTAACTCGCGCGTTTCGTTTGATACCCGCGCGATAAAAAAAAGACAAAGAAAAAGGTAAAAAAAAAATGTACATACGCTTTAAATTCTTTTTTCTACCCAATTATTTGCGCGAATACTTTTCACGCAGTCATCACGTGGTTTCATGTTCACTCTTTTACGGTTTTTTTTTTTTTATTACTTTTTTTTTTTCCGTTTTGTTTTACATGGATAATACGAGTATATAACGATTTAGCTTGAAAAAATACGATACGTCTGTACGGCGCAGCAATAACAATATTATATTACTGTTGTTCGCGCTTTTATATCCGAACAGGATTTTTTCAGAAAATAATTATGTTAATTTTCGGTAAAACACTCCGTCATCGTCGTCACCGTCATATTTGCGTTTAAGAATTGACAACTTTACTTATAATATTACGCCGCGTTGAACATATTTTACTGGAAAAAAGTATCATAAGCTTTGTACGTCGATTTCAAGGAAAATTTCTGAATCGAGTTTTTGGAAATTGTTAAATATAACTTTTTTTCAAAAAAAATATATCAAAATCTGACGATATACGGCTATTTATTCCATGTATATATATATATATATATATATCAGGGGTGGCCAAATTGTGGCTCGCGAGCCGCATGCGGCTCTTTTCGTGGTTACATGTGGCTCTCATTCTATTTTCAAAAACAATAATAATCTAATTTAATAATATAATACTTTTTTTCAATTATTACAATTTTAAACTTTGAATTATGTCTTTAAGTGTATTAAGTACTAACTGTTTTAGTATAAAGTTAAACATGTATTATTGTTGATATGATATATATATATAAATATTTTATATTTTTTATTTCCGTGTATTTCTGATCTGGTTACATTGAAGTATGATCGACTCTGAGTTATTCCTTAAGAGATGATCTTTAGTCGAAAATGAAAATTATTTGTATTTGGTTATTTTTATCATCAATTGAAATGATTCACAAGAAAATGTCATTTCAAAGATTGATTTTAAATTATTTTTGTAATATGTGCACAATTGTTGATGTTTGGGTTCTTCGAAATATAGACATTCTTACAAAATTCCATAACAGAGTAACGATTATTTTCAAACATTTTACATTAACATTCTAAAAGTTCTATTTTGTGAGTTGACTTAACTATTGCAATGAGATTCTATATTGAACATTTGTTTTCAATAACATACACTGAAAACTAATTTAAAAGACTTTTTTTCGTCTCCACTCCTGATATATTATGTATAGTAAGTGGTCATAAATTTCAGACAAGAAGAAAGAGTTGTGAAAGGACACGATCTGAGGCAGAAAAAAAACGAAACGTTTACCATAATGTTTGTCGCTTTAAAATTACTTCGTTTTGGTTTATCTCTGCGGGATGGATCGATAATCTTAACGGTGGACACCTGGTGATCGAAGATCATCGATACACAGTTTGCGAACGTGGATCAAAGGTGATATGGCCTCTTCTCAAAAAAAAAAAAAAAAAATAATAAAAAAATATGGACGTGTCCCGTTCGCGCCGAAAAATAATCTCTTTTAAAATGAGGTGTAGCCCAAAAACGTTTTCAAAGAAGAGAATATACTTCATAATACGATCTAACTTAATTTAACTCTAATCTTTCACTCGAAATGAGAGTATAGTATATATGATCGGACGACGGGGAGGGTTTCGATCCGTTAGCCCCAGCCCCGCTTTTGCGTACGGCGATGCAGGGCGAGCGTATTATTCGTCGTGACCTCACATTGTTTTTACCGTTTTGTCGTCTGAAAAATTCCCCTAAACGTATATTAACAACCATCACCGGGGGGGGGGGGTGATCTCCAAAGTCCTTGCTGTGCAATGCCGAGAGATAAGGGGCACTTAATATTTCCGTAGGTCTTAGTGATTTATATTTGATATATAAACGGGGAGGAAAGCAGCGGAGACGCGGACGGGATCCGACGACGAACGTCCGTAAATCCGTTTGATTGATAGCGAATAACGAGCGCCGACGACGACTGTACACCGGTTCGCCATGAAATGATATTATTATTATTATCGTTATTTTTATTATTATTGCGTTTCATTTTGCGCAGTTGTATAATACTTGTATTTATGTTTTCAGCCAAGTATTTATTTCACCAGTCGGGGCGAAATGTTTATTCGCCCTTACGGGTTATAGATTCCGAATGAAGAAGCGTGTGCTATATTACAATGATATTTATTATAAATACATTTTTTTTTTTTTTTTTTTTTTTCTATAAAAAGTTGTTTATATGAAAAAACTTTTCCGAAAGTTCCGATCAGTGACATTCTGAATCAGAATTTTCCTCTATATCAGTGTTTTTCAGCCTTTTTCGATTCGTGACCCCGATTTTGTACTTTTTTGACTTCATTTCTAAACATTCTTTTTTTCTCCTTCAATGTTTACTATCACTTCTCTTCTTCTCTTCTTTTCTAAAGGCTTAGCCTTGTCATAGTTAAAAAATAGATCTCCACTCCTCTCTCTTCAATGCCAGAGTCTTCATATGCGAATACCCGTTACATCCAGCCATTCCTATCATCTCTCCTATGA
>JAIPRM010007414.1:0-17223 GCA_025469315.1 Stegophylla sp. TES_Ste_2020 | reverse complement strand
GTCAAATTGGTGTCCAGTCTTAATGTGAACGCAGCTTTTGTAAAATAGGAATTTAAAGCAACACTTGCCGCTCACTAAGTACAAACCACAAAATTACTTTATTTTTTTCAGATTAATAAATTATATGCAAAAAATAGCATGTTACTTATAAAAATAGCAAAAAAAAGGCAAAAACCATAAAATATGCAAAAATATGCACAAAAAACTTTTAAAGCTACATTTCTTTCAATATGAAACAAATTATTTTTTAGAGTTTTATAAACAAATATGCAAATGCTAGAAGTCTCGAGCCCTGCTTATTACAATTGTAGGAATAAAATATTTAATTTGAAAATAATTTCAGACATTTCAGTTTTTTTTTCTTAAAATAATAAATCGATGAATTGTCTCTTCAATTTCATTACATATATATATTATATTTATAGGTAATACAAGTGTACAAATGTATCTACATAAAAAAAAATTCATGTAAAAAAGAGGAATTATAAAATAAATTTTTTTAAAAAATAATAAAATCTTTGTATATAGAAATAAATATTTATTTCATGAAATACCTACAAATTGCATTACTTATTTATTCTTAAATGGAAACTGCCATGGCCTGATCTTTTGCCTAGAGTTTATTGGCTGTATACAAATTTGGTGCTTAACTTGTACATAGGTACCAGTTCATATTTTTGTGTTTTTATAATTATACTAAAGTTAATTTATAATGTAAAAGTTATTCTAAAGTGTTTATGATCTGTGATTTATAATTTAAAGTAAAGTAAAGTAAGTATAGATAAGAAAACCAGATATACTTTGCACCACAGATATTCTTTTTTCTCGGATTAGAACTCTTGGTGGGTTTGTAGAACTTTAAAAAATGGATGAAAGTAATAATATAAAATACAATAATAGTCATCATTTTTAACACACCCACCAAAAGTATTTGACCCGAAGATCGAAGAATATCCAGGGTGTAAAGTATGTTCGGATTTCTTGTCTATACTTTAGTTTACTTTATTTTGCTTTACTTTATTTTTTTTTTTTAAAAAAATAAATGAGAAAAAAAATGTTAGAAAAATATCCAAAAATTTTTTTCACATTTTCAAAATTTTCTTGCGCCAATATTTTTTTTATAAAATGTTCTATCTATGTTTAAATTTTCATAAAGTTTGGATCAAAAAATGATGGTTTCTGAGTCGTTTTTGTCAAATTTTGGATAGTTTTTTTCAAAAAAAAAATTGAAGAATTGAGAAATTTAAAAAATGATCTCTCTATGATACCTACTAAAGGCAAATCCGGTTTCAAAGAGTTCTTGATCGAAACTTTTAGACAAGTAGATCCATATGAAAAAGTGTTAACAGAAAAAATAAATAAACAAACAACATTGTAAAAACACTAGCTTTTTAACTTTGTTCAGAATCTATAATATTTCAACTTAAATTTTACTTTAAATATATACACAATATTTAAACAAAAAATTTGTGGGTTGTAGGAAATATTAATGAATTTTCGGCTAACCTAATGATAATGTTTAGTTTAGCATATTATGTATATTCTACATTAGTATTAATAAAATTAAAGAAATTATTTTTTTATTGAAACCTATAATTCATATTGTTGGCTTTGTGCTAGGAACAATTAATTATTTTACTTGTAATTTTATGTACACAATTTAAAATAAAATATAAAATACCTACATGAAAATATATAATTTATAGTTTTATAGCAAAAGCTATATTACCAGTACTCTTGTATATGTTTAATTATTTAAATAATAAATACCAGCGAAATTAAAAAAATAAACACATCCACATATTCCTCTACATAGGTTTTCTCAATTTAGTAAATATTCTATAACAGTGGCGTGCCAAGATCTAAATTTTCTTAATGCCAAGTCAAAATAAAATTTTACCTGCTTATTGTAACATAATTATTATAATACATATTAGTAAGACATATTATGTCTTACTTAGAACTCATAATATTTCACCACCTTAATATAATACATGACATATCATGTGATTTATATATTATATTATCCGACCACCTACCCCTTTTCAACTTGATGCCTTTTTAAGACTTCATTTAGGCTTATATTTGGCACGCTACTGTTTTATACCATTTTAACTAGTTTTCCTATTAGAAGAATTTTTAGATTCTGAACGAAGTGAAGAGGCTTATGTTTTTACAATGATGTTTTTTTTTCTGTAAACACTTTTTCGTATGGATCTACTTGTTCAAAAGTTTCGATCAGTAATTTTTTGAAACCAAATTTGCCTCTAGTTGGTACTTTAGAGAGGTTATTTTTTAAATTTCTCTATTCTTCAATTTTTATTTTTGGAAAAACTACCTAAAATTTGACAAAAAAAAACTTGGAAATCATCATTTCTTAATCCAAACTTTATGAAAATTTAAACATAGACAGACAATAATATGAGAAACATTTTGGCGCAAGAAAATTTTGAAAATGTAGAAAAAAAAATTTTGGACATTTTTCTAAATTGTTTTCCTTTATGTATTAGATAAAAAAAAAGTAAAGTAAAGTAAAGCAAAGGAAAGTATAGACAAGAGAGGCGGACATACTTGGCACCACAGATATTCTTCGATCTTTGGGTGAAGATACTCTTAGGTGATTGTGTTGAAAATTACGACTTTTATTGTTCTCTCTATTATTAACTTTTTTCATTTAGAATCATCTTACTGAAAAAATGATTAATCAATTCTTTAAAATTATACACACCCTTCAAGAGTATCTGACCCAAAAATCGAAGTATGTCCGCCTTTTTTAAATTCAATTTTCTGTTCAATTATTAAAATTATAAATAAAAGTTAGTAAAATTATAGTTTAAAAACTAATGTATTAATAACTGTAATATAAATATATAATTGTAAGAAAAGAGGGGCAAATTATTATTCCTTTTGCTCCCTTCCCCCTGGATCCAACAAGGACTTCAGTGTGATACAGTTTTCATTTGAAACTAAATAATAATTTTCTGCTAAACAAACCCAAATAATAATAAAAAAAAAAATACTTAAAGAATTGAAATAAAGTTACAACACTTAATTTAATTTTTATCTTACTAAGTTATTACACATTTTTATCGTTCATTGTATAATAAATAAATTATCCACATAATATTTACATTTTTCTTTACTGAAAACTAATACAATTTGACTTCTTTAGCTTAAGCTCTTAAACTGTTGAATAATTTATTGTACCTATATATTAATTGATGTATGTACATATTTTAAATTTCAGAAATTTTATTTTTGAGAAATTTCTTAGAGGAAATTTCTGAAATGTATATACTTTAATACTCAGTATAATATAATTATTTATATATACACACATATTATTTATGTATACTTTTTAACATAATAAAATTAATAAAAAATCTTTATATTAAACAATAATTTGTATATATTTATACAAAATGTTTATATAATTATATACTATTATTCTTATAAGTAAATAAGTTTGAACATGAAAAATTAGAAATCAGTATTTGATGTTGAAATATCTTCATTTTATTAATTATTTAACAACAATAGAAAAAAGTGAAGTGACAAAAGTGTCAATAATTGTCGTTGCCAAAAGCTCCAGCAGTTGTGACTTGTGTTGTGGCAGCCTAGTGTAGGTGACATAGGTATCTACTATTATTGGAGTTCATGATAAAGTATGATATTCACAGTGTACAAACACTTATCAAAACAAAATTTACTTAACAAAAACTATTATTCATATATTTGTATTATGAAATTTCCGGAGAGGAGAAATTTCCCACTTACATCACTAGACGCATGCAATGGTGTAACTAATTCAAAATTACAAATGCCAACAAATTTATTAAATGACTTCTGAGATATGTCTTGTTTAGTTTCGTCCAAACTTAGGTAATATCTCCCATTTAGTATTTAAAATTTTTAATTTTCTAAAAGTATATTTAGTATTTAGTATATTTTTGTTCCTAAATTTTAATATGGTATTTAGAAAGCTTTTTGATAGTTATTTTAATCCCTGAAAAAAAAAAAATAGCTTTCTATCTCTTTATTTCTATCTGTCAAATTGAAATAGTTGGCGATCCATAAAAAATTAATTCAATGCATTTATACCTTAATTTGCTTATTCATTTTCTTAGAAACTTTAGTGATAGCTTTGTAATTGACAATTTTTTTATTTAAATCCATTTGGTATTATAAAGTTTGAATAAAATAAAGTTAAAATGAAATTTTTAACCTTTAAATTCATAATGATAATCTTAAAAATTAAGAAGCATATTTTTTTATTACACACATGATATACACCAGGGGTGGCCAAACAGTCTATCGTGGATGATTTCAAAATCAATTTTGTTAAAATTTATTTTTAGTAAATTTTATCACCGTCTTTGTAGATCTCTACCAAAAAAAGTTTGGCCACCCCTGATATACACATGGAATTTTCTTAAAAATGATGATAGATAACTTGAGAGATATAATACACTTCTGTTATATTTAATAAGTTGATTATTAAATATTTCTTAATGTGTTTTTTTAAGTAGGTATTTGTATTTGTAGGTAGTTATTACACTTGTTAGTTATGGTGTCTAATGTATGGTAAAAAACTAATGACATTTATGTTATTAGACCAACATAACATGTGTTTTATTGTTTATCTATATAATATTATATACATGAATATTGTATTATTACACACTACTACACAACTTATATTATTTTTTATAATCACTTTCAACAAAATAAAAAAGTAAAATTTAGATAAGAAAGCCCCGCCCTTATACTTTGCATCATGGTCATTCTTTGATCCTCGAATCAGATACTCTTGATAGGTGTGTTGAATTTCAAAGAAACGTTAAATCATTTCTTCAATAATACGATTCTGAGCGAAGTGTTTTAAGAATATAAAAAACAGTAATAGTCGTCATTTTCAACACGCCCGCTTAGAGTGTCTGACCCGGGGAGCGAAGAATACTCATGGTACGAAGTATGTCCAGCTTTCTTGTCTATAATTTGCTTTACTTTACTTTATTTTACTTGATTTTTTTATCCAGTAAATAAAGAAAAGGAAAATAAATCGATAAGAAAAAAAAGTGTTAAAAAAAACTTCCAATATATTTTTCATATTTTCAAAAAAAATTTGAGGTAAAATATTTCTCGTATTACTATCTATCTACGAGTATGTTTCAAATTTCATAAAATTTGGAGGATTAAAAAATGATAGTTTTCTTGTCAAATATTGGGTAGTTTCTTCCAAATTTTGGAAAAACAATTGAGAATTTCGAAAAATGACTTATTTAAAGTACTTTCCAGAGGTAAATCCTGTTTTAAAAAGTTGCTGATCGAAACTTTTTGACAAGTTTTTCTATACAAAAAAGCGTTTACAGAAAAAAAAATTCAAAAAGTTGTATAAGTTACGTAATAATTAACACTAGTATCACCACCAAGTGGTCAAATTTCGTCCAGAATAACAAAATTAATGTTAATAATAAATAAATTATATAAATTTGAATATTAAGGGGAATGGGCGCCGCAAAGTATTTTATGAAAAAAAACATCAAAACGCGCTGACACTGTTCAAAGTATCTGATGGACAGATTTCCCCACTTTTTTTTTATTTGAAAGAGGAAGACCTCTTCTTGGCCCCTCGTTTTTGCTATTTTAAAAATTTTCAAACAAATATTTATAATTTGAAGTTGAAATTTTAAAAATGTATCAAATTTTAAAATCGAGGTCTTTGGTATACAAGGAAGGAACTTATAAATCGACAAAACGAGTGCCTTGTAGAATATTTTCATCTTTCAAAAAATAAAAAATAAAAATATTCAAGTACGTTCAGTGGTTAAATCAGATAATGAATTCTACAAAATCGCTGATGCTTGATCATTATTTGTTGTTTTTACCATATTACGGAAATGCACTGCAATATGACACTAGTTTCGCCTATTAGTGTCCAGTGCTTGTTTAGATTCAGAATATTTCCAAATATAGACTAGTATGAATATTGAATATTTGAAAAAACAGGAACAGTCTATATATATATATATATATTCATATAATCTTACTTCAGTCCCTTAATAAATAGCCATACTCGTTCCTGTTAAGGATAATATAGCTTCTTAGGTACATTCATAATAAATTGCTTACTATGTACATTATTGTAATCGTGGATAATTTATAAAATTATGAATCTACATTTTGATTAAATATTTCTGATTAAAAGGTTAATTGTTTAGATTTATAATAATTACGTACTATATATATTTAGTGACTAAATATATTGTGTTTAAGTGACTATTATCCTTAATTCTTAAATATGAATAATTTAAAAAGTACTTGTCCGAATTTTGATTTGAATATATTAAAATTCACAGAAAAATTAACTGAATAAAATTCCGTACTTAAAATACGGGGTTGTCATTTGAAAAAAAAAGTTTGTATCACTATAGGGACATCCTTAATTAAGGTGACGTCAAAAAAATGAATTATGAAAACACAGTTTTTATAATAACTTGAATATCCGGAAAAAAAAGAAATTCATGTTTTTGCATTTTTACGGCCAAATAGGGGATAAACATGCTTAATGATTCACCCTATATGTTTTATAGACTTGAAAAATCAATTTTACTATGATAATTATTTTAGTGTCAAAGTATAAAACGTTGAAAAAAAATCTAAAATTACGAAAAACTACCTCCTTCAAGTTCCTAGTTTCTATCATGAATAATACTTAAAAAATTCTTACTCTCATATTTCTAGTACGTAATTGAACTTTTAAAACCATCTCATTCGTAATCTACTGATTAGTTAGGTTGAAAACTAATTAAAAACTTAATTTCCTATTGGAACTGATGATACATATTCACGCGTCATGCATATTAATAAATACTAAAATGATAATTTCATCACTATTAAATTAAATTTAAAAAAAAAACTTCACTAAGTTAATCTGTTTTATTGTTGTTCTAGTTTATCATTTTTCGGATCGTTATTCTATATTGAATTTTTCACTTAATGCATTCAGCAATTTACATTTTAAACTGTAAACATTGATTGGCCTATGGCTTCCATGAAATAATAACATGCGCCCCTCTCGGTTGATGATTTCCGTTCACTCCGTCGTCATTTATTCCGCCGGGGCAATAGAATAATGAAAAACCGCGCATTTTACTACCCTATTGAAATTTTGGTATAATAATTATTATTACTATAGGTATTGTGTTATTTTATCATAACACTGTACAGAAATAATCCAAGGCCGGTTTATTATACTGCATCCGTGTTCACACGCCTTCGAAATTCAGTATGTCACCTATATATTGTAAAAAAGTTTCCGGTACAGTTTATTCACATGAAATTTGAACGTCTATAATGATTGTAAATAGAAAATTTCAATCTATATTACAGTATATGCCCATGTAATTTCTCTTGGTTTCTGCATTATGTGTGGTAAAATTTCAATATTATAAAAAATATTGCTAAATACTAATTATACATATTATTTACACTTCATACATTGAACATTTAACACATAATTCAGCGAACGTAGTGAATGAGTATAAAAATTATTTATAAGTACATATTGCATATTGTGTTTATAACTAGTTTCTCTAAAATTAATCCACAAATAAGTGTTGTATAATAAATCGAATGAAACGTATTTTTTTCATACTGAATTTATATTAATTATTCTATTATAATTCTATTTGTTCGTTATTTTAAACGAATAAACTCTAGATGTGAAGATTTATATATGTATAAAATACAATGAAAAATTTACGTAATATTTGATTAAAAATTTGGTTTAAAAATTAATTATTGTTATTCTTGTATTTATAAACGATTTGTTAATTTTAAGAATAAATAAATATCACTGGTTTATAAAATAATACTTAAGTATTGGCTATTAATGTATATAACTTATATTAGATGATAAATCCAAAACGTTTGCTGTCCATACAATTATAATTACTTAATAATTGGTAACACATGTGCGTAAACTAAGTGTTTAAAAACAAAATTCTGTAAATATTTTTTATTTACCGAGATACTATTTTATAACCATTACTTTTGTTGATTTGAATAAAATCGAATTATTTTTGTTATCACATTATTGAAAATTATCAATTAAAATTCTTTGCCTATCTGAGTTTTTGCTTATTCACTGACAGCTGTAATGACGTCACATATAGATTAGTAAACTACTACATCAGCTGACAATAATGATGAACTGTGTCTGGTTTGGTATTCTCTCTTTTTTTTTTCTTTCTCGCCTTTCTTTGTTCTCTGCAGGTCTTGCAGGGGTTTCTCCTCTTGGAAATTTGTATTTATTAATTCTTTTTGTTTGTGTATACACTTCCCTTCACCTTTCTTGGTATCGACCTTCAGCAGTGGAATAAAGACCCGTAAAGCGGCATTCTTAAATTACAATTTTTTTTTTTCTGTCTGGAATGATCAAGATCCCATCCTCCCGGTTAGCTGTGATCTGTGATGGTGGGAGAAATAGAGTTATAACATCAAAATACATCATAATTATCCTATCGTTTGAGGTAAATGGTATTTATAGGTACTATAGTGTGTCTTTCAAATTTGAAAAAAAAAAACAAATTATTATGAATTATAATAAAGAATGATACATTAATTTCAAACAAACTAGTACCACTCACACGTTACATTTCAATTATTAACTTCCCTTTAATTGTAACAAAATCTAAATAAAAAAAAATTCAGTTATATTATTTTTAAATAATTTTAAAATTAAAATGTCTAAAATATTGGTGCTTGGTTATTATTTTTACTTAATCAAGATTTCTCGTTATTCCCGCATGCGCCTTGTCTTTGTCTCTGCCTTACAAACGTGCAACATAGCTATATAGTTCGCTTTAATATAAGAGAAAATTGACCTATTATCAAACTTATAAGTGAGAATTATCTGTGTTTGTATGTAAGTTTTAGTGATATTTTAAAATTTAAAAACGCTCACAGTTCGTTGTAAAATTTCGTAAAAAGCAAAAACCGATGATATTCTTACCTTTAAATTTTTATCATGAATCGTGAAGAAATTATTAATTCAATGTTTTCTAATAATAAATGTATCAAAAAAGTTGATTCTACTGAACGCATATTTGTTATGTAATATACTATGTTGGTAAAACGAAGACAAAATATATATTTTATCCAATTAACTATGGATTTTACTCTAGGTACTTATTGCTATTATTATTAAGTCATATTTATCAAGTGAAATCATTATTTTCTGTAATTCTAATTGATAACAATAAATTTCGTTTGTATTAATTGACAGTAGAATGATGATTATAATATTATATAATATTACATTTAAGACCATATTTAAAAAATTATAAAAATAATTTAATTATCTCAAAGTATTGAAGTTACGAATTATATTTTTTAATATATTTTCTGAGTTAGAATCTTAAATTTAAATTTTATATCATATATTTTAAGGAACATAATGTATTACATAGTTGAGTATATTATTATCGATATTTTGTTACAGCTGTTAGTTATAACTATTTCGTATTATACCTACGTTTTTCTATTTGAACGATTTTACTTGACAAACACAATATTCTTATTATATTTTCAGTGGATTGTCCCAAGTAATAATCTCAAAATACTAATAGTTATTCATATAGGTACCTCTACATAATGCATGTCTAGATAATGTATTTCATAAAGCGTTTCATGAGGATTAGCTGTTAAATGCAATGTCGCGGGCAGTGAAGAGCCGATTACACCACTATCTTTAATTTGAAATATCTGTATGACGTATGTATCCAACTACGTTTTCTATAATACACAATATTATGTGATGTTTTCAACAGTCAATATTATTTGTATCTTCAACTCGTGATAATTTGTTACGTTGTATTTAAACTAGTCGATATTGTGTTATAAATATTACATTTTTGGCAAGGTAATAATATACATATGGCGGCGATGTTTATTAAAATAATTTCAAATCCCGCTGATTCTCGCTTGAATATATTAAAACTAAGAGTAATGGATCAGTTTTGCATGCACACATTATACCTCTCGGCCTTGGTTTAAAGATCATAAGCAAATTCCCATCCGGTAAATTCGCGCGCGTTTTGAGCTAAACAAAAAAAGTATATTCAACCTTGTACACAGCTGTTATGTTCTTCGTGTGAGACCGATGAGGTCCAGCTTCCTGTCCCTCTCAAAATACGTATATTATATATATACATATACATGCCACAGTGCCACACACATCATGTAACATACAAGTGAGTATTTGTGTGTGTGTGTGTGTGTGTGTTATTCACCTCTGCCAAGAAAACGAAGGTACCTACAGCCGGTCCAATGGGCAAATCAGGTATTACAACACTCGTGGGATTTAGCCTCAGAGAAAACGATAGAGAGAGAGAGAGAAAGAATATAACAAAATCCAAACTCGTACAGGTTACATTGTATATTATATTATGCTATGCATTTTACAGTTTCGTTCATGCGGTCACCGGTCCAATTTATTACAGCCACAATAGTTATTGGTACCCGTTTTTTTTTCGATGTGCTCGGCTCGGCATTCCGTCGCACTTGTTCGAATTGAAAATCGATCGATCGATCCGTTACATTGTTGCCTCTTAAAACGTCCTGTATATTATATAATGTATACATATTATATGAACTCTTTCAAGTTTTGTAGGCTCTCTATATTTTTCGTTTTTCTTTCATTCGTTTCAATGATCTGTCACTGTGAAAACGCCCCCTTCACTCATTCACAACACATCGTTCTATAAATTTTAAATTGTATACAAACGATATTAATAATTAGTTTAATGTTAAAATATATTATACGTTTCTTGAAAATCGCATTTTTAAATTATTTGATTTGTATTTAGCGTACACTATACACATGAAAAATTGTTAGACAATAACGAATAAAAAGCCAATTTGTAACGTATATATTGTATTAAACCTTGTTTCATGTTTATATATTCGAGTATAATTTATTAAAAAAAAATTAAAGTAAAACAATGATAAATAAAGTAAAGCGAATATAAGTAAGGTATAGACAAGGAAGCCGGACATACTTCGCTCCACGGGTATTCTTTGCTCCTCATGTCGGATACTTTTGAAGGGTTTGTAGAATTTTAAAGAAACGGTAATCATTTCTTCAATAATACTATTCTGAACGAAGGTAATTAATAATATAAAGAACCATAATAGTTGTCATTTTCAACGCATCTACCGAGAGTATCTGACCCGAAGAGCGATGAATATCCGTGTTGCGAAGTATGTCCGGCTTTCTTGTCTATACTTTACAAAACAATTAATGAAAAATAAGTGTTCGAAAAATGCTCAAAATTTTCTCGCGCCAAAATGTTTCTCATATTATTTTCTAGCTATGTTTAAGAAAATATTCATCGACTAGCTAAGCAACGTGGAGACATTTCGACTTGATAATCGTCAATTACATAGTATACTTTATATCGTGGAAGTACCACTTTAGTTATAGGAGGGTGGAAACTTGGGATTCTAAGCCCCCTACCAAAATAAAAATCACTAAAAACCTCACGAATATTTTTGAAAATTGAAAGGTATTAAAATACATATATATATATATATATATATATATATATATAAATAATATTGTGAAATGAAACGACGCAAAAAAACAAAAACAAAATTAAATTAAGGTGTTGGCAAATCTGGAACTGGCCTTCTTTAAGTATAGTAAGAAATAATTGTATACTAATGCAATTTCGAATTATGTATTATTTATATAGATTAATTTGAAACCGGGTTTCTTAAGACACTATCGTGAAAATTTCGGTTATAAAATATTCACCCTAAAACAGGAGCAGTCGACATTTATACATTATCCCACACGAGGCATGCCCAACATTTTTTTTGAACCCTACACCAATAATACATTAAACACAAAAATGGAGAAAATGTTGGCGCCAAATAGGGTCTCGCAACCTCGTCTGGTATCACAACCCGACGGGAAGGAAAAACGTGCGTCTTCCCCCTTTTGTTCCGGTAAAGCCAGTGGGTATTGGATTGAGTTCCCCCTAGAATACAAAAGAAAACACATTTGAAAAATAACGGTCACGACGGGTGTTACGATCTTACCAACTTCTTCCAAGTCATATATCACTGTGGTTTGTCGAATAGCTAAAAAAAATTAACCTCCGATTGTATTTTTATACTATTCTATATAATATATTTAGTGTTTTATAAAAATCTACTTATAACTTAAAATTATTTGTACAAATGTACATTAGTCCAGCTTTTATTCTAATGAACTATAGGAACCTGCAAGTTTTTTTGCATCATATATTCTAAAATAACGATTGTGTTAAATAACGACATTTTAGTAGACAAAAATCTTTAGAATTAAGTCTCCATTATCCAGTCAACTATAACATTTCATACTGTAAATTTATTAAACGCCATGTCTATCTATTTAGAAATCACTTATATTAATATTCGTAGATGTGATATGAATTTTTTTGGATTATGTTTTAAGTTGTTTTAATAAAGTTAATAACTTTTAAATGCTTCTGGGTGGATTTTTTTTATTATTTTTGTTGAAACTCGTGTGTTTATTATATATCTACTACTACTAATGGGGTTGTATGAACATTGAACATATTATATCGATATATGTATATATAATGTATATACAATATGCATAGGTATATACGTAAGTAGGTATATTAGTATTAGAAACTATTTTCCCCTATGTTTTGGACTATTTCTCGCATTTTTTTTTGTTTCCGTTTTGTTTTTGGATAATGTAAATAATATACCTACCTATATAAAATTATTGTTATAATATACCTATTTTTGATCACTTTAAAATAAAAAAAAAATGCGCGCCAAAATGATGTCCCCTTCACATAAAAACACAGGGTATACTATCCAGGTGCTGCAGATACGTGATATTATCTCCCTTTGAGTTGACCATACCCCCGATTCATGACCCTCTAAAATGCACGTGTGTGTCATTTTTTTCGTAATGTTCATGCATAATATTTATGCCATAACATCATAGTAAACCTTGTTAGCACATTAAACCGGTTGTGCTGGTTTAAGCTTTTACTTATATTCATTTGCGTTAAAAACACGTAAAAAGGTGATGGTTCGTGTTGTTTGACCATCTAAAACATATTCAAGTTCAATGATTTTTAGTGTACTGCTAGTGTGTAATTTATTCTTGATTCGTATGCACCAACAGAATATAATTTACACATTTTAGTCCTAAAATATGTGTTTTTCAAACATAACTTGTTAACCAAAGAGGAGAATATTATTTCTAATTTTCAGTAAATCTAAACCGGTTCATTTTTAGAGTTAAAATTGCTCTTACCTAATAGTTTTTATTTATTTTACATTTGAATGTAATAAATAAACTTAGAAGTTAGTAATTAGAATCATCTAAAATATCATCATCATATCATAAATTATGTTTCTCTTACTGGATATCTAATCGATTAACTCTATTATTTACGTTTTCAAGAAGTTATATTTATGTATTATGATTTTAAATAATATCCAAGATATATTTGAATGACCTCAAATTTCATAAGTTTGAACATATCTTTTTTACATAAATATTTATCTCTATAGCATTAGAATTTTCTTTAAAATTTTAATGCTAAAATTACTTTTATGCCAATTGTATTTAATTATTTTAACGTAAAATATTTAGTAATATTTTTATCTTGCACTTAAATATGTTAGTTTATAGTACTATTACAGTAGCATTGTAATATGCGTGTATTTGTTATGTGCAACATAGTGATTAAAATCCATAATGACGAAAACCTAGCATTTCAAATTTGACACGTGCCAATGCCCCAAGCCTCTATAGAATTTATGCAAATGCAGTTATATTATAGTGAACCATAAAAGGTGGTACACAAACTAAACAATAAAAAGAGCTAGTGGCTATTTAACAACGTGTTGTTCAGCATTATTCATATGTGGCTAGTGTCGTAGCAAGTCTTTTGTCGTAGTTCTGATAAAAGTCGAACCGGAATTGAAAGCATCCATCTGTCAGCTCTGCTAACTGCTGTGTGCACCCCTTTTTATTTTATTATTCCTTCGTTACACCTGGAAGATTTTGATCAAGCACTACATGTATATAGTTGTTCAGTGTGTATATATGTATTTATAAATGACCCCTGCAGCATAGCTTTTTAAAGGCATGGACATTTTTTATATGCGTAGTACGTTTTGGTATTCAATTATGTTATTCGTAACCTTTTATTTTATTTTATGCAGCTAAAAGTTAAAAAAATATAATATGTATTTATTATTATAAAAATGCGTTCCTATTTATTTCTCAATATTGTTACTAAAACAATATTTAGGACTGTAAATTACACTTTAAAAAAATTAATTAGCCTCTAGTCCTAATTATAGATTTTGACATATAAAAAATAATTATTTCAAAAAATTTCCATTTATTATTTTATTTTTACTGCGACATTTATTTAATTGTAATATTATGTTGAAATGTAGTTTATAATTAATATTCTTAACATATAATAAAATTGTTATGTACCAATTTAAATCTGTGTAATCTGCAACTAATTTAATGCCCGATTATATTTTGTTAAACACCTTGTACCTACTTTTGCATATTATTATTTCAAAGTTTTTTAACCGTGTGCAAGCATTGTTAGATATGCCCATCCCTAGTTTTTTTTTTTTTATCCAAACCAGTCTAGTTTTCGAATCGAGTTTAATGTCCTCTGCTGCAGCATGGCAGCATGGCTTTATACGTACGTTTGTATACATATTTTTATCATAATATGCGCATTTGCTCCCTACTAAGCCTACACATTCACCCCTTTCGATGATTTGAAAAAATGGCACGCAGTTATAGAGAGTTACCCTCTTGTGTAGTAGCACAATGCGCATGCCGCCGCCAAGTTAACCTAGTGCGTTTTGGTTGAGGTATTTTTTTTTTTTTATGTTGTTATTTTACTATTATATTCTCTATTGCTACGTAGGTACACCGGTTTGAATGTACGTACTCGGTAAAATATAATATTCCTCCGGGACAGCTGCTGCTGCTGCACGGTCTGAAAGCGTGAATTTACGCGGGGAAGCACTTCACGTTACGTCGCGGCGCGCGCGCGTACGCAGTAATGACGAATGGGGCACGCGACCCCTGACAATTATTAAGCTGCCTTGATCACCCCGACTCGCGACTGCCCGCCGCCGCCAAATAGATTCCCGCAGGTGGTAAAAATTGCAATAGTTTATCGAATGTATATAATATAAACTGTAGTACAGATACGTCGTACGTATGTGTGTGTGTGTGTGTGTGGAAAATCTAATACTCCGGAGGAGATCCAGAGACTGTTTGCAAGGGAGGAGCGAGTTGCAAATAATATATTAAACGTTATTTTTGGGCGCTACTACTATAGGCTTATATTATCGTACTGTAAACATAATATCTTTGCGTTGCATATTGTTTGATTTCTTATGCGGGGAACGTATCGAGAACACGTTACAATGCCCCATGACGACCATCTGGTCTATTATAATATTTTGTGTTATGTGTGTGTGTGTGTAGGTGCTTCAATGACGAAATATATTTCTGTGTTACGGTTCAATGGCTGGCAGGACTATTGGCATATTCTTTAAAATTGTCCCTAAAACTTAACAATAAATCATATTAGGTTCTTTAATATAAGTTGACCGTTGGGTTTTAGTGGAACCAGTGAGTTTTATTATTTAAACTATATATAGGTAAATCAATTTGCATTGTTCAAAATCATAATTTAAGACATATTATTTTATGTACCTACCTGATTTATTCGTGAGTTGAACTATGTGTAATAAAATCGGTATTCGTACCGTAATTCTAAGTATAGTTAATACAAATGAAAATTGTTTACCTTGCATATTCTTGTAGTATAAACGCATGCAATTTATCGGTAATAATATAATATTTAGGTTACCAGTTATAATTATTATAATGATGAAATATAAATTTACAGTGATACACATCGTTTTTCTGATGGTTAATAATTATTGTTATCAAACTGAAAATTATGCAAACTTTATAAATTTGGATCATCTGAACAATCTTAATTGTTTTTATTTTCTTGATTATGATCGATTATAAAATGCATCTAAATTTATTATTGAATGCTATCATCATGCATTATATATTTTATATTATATTGCATTATTGTGTAAACCGAAAAATGAAACTGATCAAAATTCTCTTTACTGTATACTTATTCTTTATTTATTCGATTTCTTATTAATAAAAAATATGTGGATTATATTGGTTTATGGCCTTCATGGCTTAAATTGTAGTTCCGCCCATGGTAATAAGTACAATGTACTTAAAAGACTAATAAAATTAAATAAAAAAGGTAAAAACAAATAATATTATGGTGTTGTCTTTGAACCTATTGTTCGATAATTTTGACAGATTGATTTTTATTTATTTCATTCAAATATAGGTATAAAGGTTTCTTTTTCTAATGCACTTGCTTTTTATTAAGAATTTTTTGTTTTTGTTTTTAATAATGTGTTATTTGCTTAATTTTCCTCGGTTTGAATACAATTAAATTTAGTTTTTGATTTTTTGATTAATAACTTTTGTAATAATAGTTACATTAAATATATACTCGAATATGTTATTTAAATAGTATATTGTCTATCATTATGGGACATAAATTAACAATATAATGTAATCCATTAAAGTCTTATAATGTAATCCATTAAAGCTCTTTAATTATTATATTTATCAGAATTTCAATGAAAACCAATGTCATATCTATAAGACTTATGTAGTTAAGACGTTTAAAATAATTATGTCCGTGTTGTTCATTTGACACACAAAAAATAATAATAACAATAAAAACTTGCGGGCCCCATTTTATATAAGTTCGACCTTATTTTCTGACCTTCTCAGTCTGTAGATGACAGCGAAAAATTCTCCATTTCTATTGCTGTCCGTTTGTGGTTCTAGTAAATGTTAATATATTCAAAAATATATTGTACTCGTCGTTTGTTTTACCACTTCTAACATTATATCAGTGTAATTTGTTGCTTACTTTTTTTTTATTTAAAGCAAAACAATATGTGTAATATATGTATATATATATATATATACAGGGTGTTTCTGGATAAATGTGCCAAACTAAAAATTATGAATCTACACCTAAATTGGAATAAAAAATGTAAATACACTATGGTTTGAATCTCAACAAA
>JAIPRM010007413.1:1258-17224 GCA_025469315.1 Stegophylla sp. TES_Ste_2020 | reverse complement strand
GCTCCACTCAGAATCTAAAATTATTACTATGGATACCTTTAAACTAGATTTTTTGGGGTAGTAGGGGTAGTATGTGGTACCTTGTTGTAATAATAAATAAAATCGTTAAAAATTAATGATACTTGTGTATTTGAGTGTGAGGAAAAGCAAGAAAAAATGTAAGCCCCCCCAAAAAAAAATCCTGAGTGCGCGCTTGGGGGGAGGCGTCAAATTTTGTTACCCTAGGGCTTTGTTGGTAGTTAAGACGGTATTGCCTGACCCCCGATGCCTATGGGCCTACGCTGCTGTTACCGCGAACCCAGGTCGCTGTCGTCGAGAATTAATTTTTGTCTCTGACCACGGTAGTGTTTTGTAATTTAATTTCAATAACCCTCGTCCGGTCCCTATGGAATGTATAATATTATTATATACCTCTCTGGACCTCGGCAAATCCTTTAGCGGTCGATTTGGTACGTCGGCAAGTCTTTTACGCCCGGCGGCGGCCCAACTACAATTTCCCATTGTTTGCATAAACTGTGTATTATAATATTGACATACACGAGTGGACACGTCAACATCGTTACACTTACGTCGTCGTCAAAAACTAATTTTTTATCGATTACAATTATTTAATTTCGGAAACGTCGGAAAACGTTCAATATTATTATTATTATTATTATTTTCGTCGAGTTTTTTGTTTTTCGTTCTTTGCCTAATATCCGATTCTCTGAAACATAAGTTATTAACGGAACTTGATTAACGGATACTTGAGGCCTAACCACTCGAATGCGGACATAATTATTCCGTTTTTATAATACATACAGTATGTAAATTAATTGGAAAATCAGTAGTTATTACTCTTAATATAATGCAGATATTGAAGTTCCGTTTTTTTTTTTTTTTTTAACATAATATGTGACTTACAGCCCATATTTTACCGTGGTTAAAAAAAATCCAAAATTCAAAACCGCCAAAAAAGAGTGTTTGTGTATTCAAAAAAAATGTTTGAAAAATTTCGAAAATAGCCACTTTGTAGAATTATTTATAAGTTACTCAGGGAAAAAAATAATTTTGAATGAATGACAGCAATCCGTTTTGATCCGTCCGTCATGCAAAACTTACACAAAAACCGACGAAAAATATTAATTTCAAAATTGTCATCAAGGTAGAGCGAGATAAAAAATACTTGTACGCGAGTAATCTTATTTACATTGAATCTATTTTTTCGCCTTAGAACTGCAATACTTCCGTTCGTACGTTCGCGTGTATATTATTTAAAATAAATGGACTACGACCATCACATTTTCTTATGTCAACATCGGAATATTGTACTGTTATGTGCTACGTTATTTTTTTATCAAACCGGGTGACCTATTATCATGTACAGCCGACGTACTTTTTTTTTTTTTTTTTAAATTGAATAACCGAAATGAAGCAGTGCGTGTGTGTGTGTGTGTGTGTTTTGTACGAATTGTCATGTCATGTTTCGAAAATTAAACAACAATGCCAATACTACGTATAATAACAACGTCATAACGTGTATGTTTCGAGATTTTTCACATTGTCGATATAATATAATATAGTTCATGCAAGTACCGTGTCATTTCTGACATGCGCACTCGCATATAAATATATCAGTCCCCTGCAGTTGTTTCGCTTGACGAATTATTATCAAATTCGTATTAAAGTCATTTGCTTTGCTTTGGATGGCTGAAAAAATCCTTACAACTAAGCCTGGTTTTCGCCTATTAGTGGGGTGATGTGTGGGGTGGTAGAGTTAGTGTTTTTTGTTGGTTATGTAAAGTCGAGTGTGGATCATGTTGATGGGTTTTGTTTGTGACTGACTACGTTTAGTAGATGGAGAATGGGACGTGTGACCTAAAAGACGGATGTGATTGTGGTTGTGGAGAAGGAGTTTTTGTCTTTTATCAAAATTATTAATTTTGATTGTGTATTAAAGTCATATTTATATATATATATATATATTATTTTTTCGGCCAATAAAATATCCAGAAAGCATGAAACAAGCACAGAGTCTGTGTGTTATACATTCAAAAGAAAACAATTGGTTTAGTTTTAAACATTTCGTCTGTTAATATGTTCAAGTTTATACGCGATGTATATAATGTTGTTTTTAGTGCATTCGCGATTAACCAACCGGTCCCAGACGACAGTGTTATCGTCTGATTAAAGAACTAATTAGGTTTTTTTTGTGTAATATTATTTTCGAATAAATAAAAAAGAATTCAATTGTTCGCCCAATATACGCTTTATCACGTTACCACGGTAATATTGTTAGCCCAAAAATGTAACTGTAGAATAAAAAGAATCGGTATGAATGAGTTTTCCCCAATCTGTTAATTGACAATTTGTTGATTTGACTGTTTTCAACTATCAATAATAATTGTTTTCGATCGCTATCCAATCTTACCCCCCGATTTCTTGGTTCTCTAATTAATACCGATTATCGTTTCCAAAATAATTATCGATTTCGATTCTAAAACTAATATTTATTCTCATTCCAAAATTTTCAATTCCAGTTGGAATCTCTAATTCAAATTCCATCAATTCCGAGATTAATATATCGAGTTTAAATCTTTTTGTGATATGACCTATTCCTAGTTATAAGGATAAAAAAAAAAAAAAAAACAGTTAAGTATTGAATCGAATAATGTTTAAGTGAAAAAGCCAATATAAAATCAATTAACTGAAAAATTGTTTTGTTTTTCATGATTATTATTATTCTTAAAGTTGCCACCCTGCATCTATACGCTATTTAGTAAATTTCTCTTTTGAAACAGTCCCACATAAGCATTGTAGTATTATTTAAAAAATAAAACAAAGGATTTCATTATTTAAAAAATGTTGGGCAATTTTTTTCGAATATTATAACGAGATTTGGAAGTGGTGTATAAAGGGCCGCGGGTTGTAGTTAGAAGAGCCCTCTCCCTCCCCCCCCCGCCACTGTATCAATCTCAATGTACAAAAAAAAAAAAAAAACATGAAAACTGTATGGTATAAATTTTTATACAGAAATACGTAGGTACGACGACATGAACCGCTCGTTTTCCCGTGTTGTTGAACACAACGCACAAAATACGTATAATAAAATACGAATATCACTCGCGGAACAAACATTTCAAAAACACACACGCGACGACGTGACGAAATTCATGTTTTGTGCGCGAGTAGTGAGAATTAACGTGAGAATCGAGGCGTACAACACACGAGACAGAGGAAACAACACTCGGGTAAACAACGCGAAATAAAAGTGGACAGTGCACAAACACACAGTCGCGGTATAGGTCATCGCGCGGCAGTCGATCCAACGGACCATGATATTATTATTAAAAACGCATTCCGCAGACGGAAACGCGCGAATTCGAGAGAACTGTATCGTAATAGTTTCCATAAAACATAATAATTTATTGTCGGTGTTGCAGCAACAACACATCAGAAACAGATATTGAAATCGGTCTACTACGAGGGCGAGACGCGCGCGCGAATTTCTAAAATTAATTACTTAATTTTCATGTGGGTATAATGCGTGCGTCGTTATTTGTGAGTTCAAAAATCGCTGTGGCTACGAATCGGATAATATTTTATCATATTATACTTTTGTCTCGATTCGTGAACGAACAGTGCGCTCGTGTTTAGAGCCGCGATCACTATCCGCGCTCCCAGTACAAGAAGGCCAAGAGTAAAAAAAAAATATGTATACATTAGGATATTAGTTGAATTTAATAATTTTGCCATTTACGATTTGATTTTAGTGAAAATGATAATAATTATCGTCAAAAGAACTTATTTTACTGCGTTATATTGTATAGTAATCTCAAAATGTTAAATACGTTAATCACCGAACGTTTTGGTTTTTCGATTTATGGCCTTCAGCTTGTACTCGGATCGTAAATCGCACTCTTTATCGATGCTAGGAGAACGACAATGTCCCCGGAGGGAGGAAAATAATGTTGGAAAAAAAAAATTCAAAACGTACAATCACAATATTATTATATTTACATACCGTTTAGAAGTCCTTCGTGTATTAATAATAACAATAATAATAATAATAATATTACGAACAGCATAATGTACATGTCGTGTGTCTATTATAAATGCTACGGGCGCACGCACAAAACGCGCATCACGATTGTTTTTTTTTAATAAACGTGTGCCGTCGGCCAATTAAATTGAATAATTATTATTATCGTCGTCGTCGTTCGCCGAGCTTTAGACCCGCGGAGCGATACTCATAATATGCATAGTTATAATAATAGTAATAATAATAATAAAATACGAACCCGATGAATCGCATTTAAAAAAGATCGTGACTTTATCTCGCTAAACCGTTATATTAATATAGGCGGCTCGTGTCTCCATTTACCTACTGCGTCGCGTTGAATGAAAGACATTCGTCGTCGTCCGGATATTATTTTTAGATTTTTGAATGAAGTGAAGGAGCTAGTGTTTTTACAATGGTGTTTATTTTTATTTTTTTTTTTTCTGTGCACAACTTTTCGTATAGAAATACTTGTCCAAAAGTTTCGATCGATAACTTTTTGAAACCCGATTCGCCTCTTAATTGTACTTTAAAGAGGTCATTTTTTGAATTTCTCGATTCTTCAATATTTTTTTTTTTGGAAAAAAGTACCCAAAATTTGACAAAAACGACTCGAAAACCATCATTTTTTGATCAGAATTTTATGAAAATTTAAACATAGATAGAAAATCCTATAAAAAATATTTTGGCACAAGAAAATTTTGAAAACGTGAAAAAAAATTTTGGACATTTTTTTTTTTCTTATATTATTAACTTCCTTCGTTCAGAATCGTTTTACTGAAGAAATGATTTATCGTTTCTTTAAAATTTAATACGCCCGTCAATAGAATACCACCCGTCGTGCGAAGTATGTCCGGCTTTTTTAAAATTTTTATTACTGTTATAATATTATTGTCATTATCGTCGTATTAAATTAATATCATTACACCGCCTCCGCCTTGAAATTTATACCTATAACGTGTACGTTCAAAGCGAGCACTGTAATGACTGTATGGTGGAGGGGGGGGGATTCGATCGCATTATTTGACGCGCTATGTGCCCGCGGAGTTGCCAGGGCATTGTGGTAGACGAGGTACATAATAATTTTATTGAAGTTACACTGTAGTAGTCCAAACCCGGTGGTCCAGACAGCAATTTTGATTTGAAGGCCATATTCCGCATTAACAACTCGTGTATTTTTTTTTTTTTTTTCTAATATTATTTGAATTATAATTATGATAATTTATTTATATGTTCGACCTACATAATTCGCAGAACTTAACGTTTTTTTTTTTTTTTTTGTTATAAATCCGTAGATTTGTTTGTTTGTTGCAGCTCTCCATGCCTCTCTTTCGTTTTCTTTCGGGTCTTTGTAATTATTTCTCTTATTCGTGTCCTTACGCATGATCCCTGTCGTGTATTCTGTTCTCTTGGTCTCCCTCTTGCAATATGTCCCTCAACATCTTCAATTTTTTTTCCATTAATAAACATCCGTGCCTCAATATGTGGCCTATCATCCTGCCTCTTCTTGCTATTCGTTACTCTCTCGGTCCATGGTATTTTAAGCATTTTTCTCTGAAGCACCACACGTCGAAGGCTTCTAGCCTATTTTTTTCCACTGAGTTTATTGTCCAGGTTTCGGATTCAAAAAGCACTACACTCCAAATATAACTTTTTAGAAATTTCTTCCTTATCTCCAGGCTGACGCTATTAGTAGTTAATATGTGACGTGTCATTTGTCTTGGAAGGCTCTTTTCGCCTGTGCTATCCTGCAGATTATATTTGATTTGCTGCGACCATCCTCTGTTATGTTGCTTCCTAGGTATGTGAATTGTTGCAGCACCTGCTTTATTTATTCATTGTCGATATTAATGTTGAGTCGAAATAAATATTCATGTGATTTTAACTCCATTCGAATTCCTGTCAAATCTCTTTTTTGAGCAAATTATTTTTACAGATTATCTTTAGAAAACTATACTGAAATTATACGTTGATATTCTTTCAGATATTTCGTTTTATGTTATTTTAAAACTTAAAATAAAATGATAAGAAGTACTTATTTATATAATATATTTAAACAATTCCTTACTCATTTTATATTTTATCTACATGCTATTTTAATAAATTATTTAACTGGATGAAAAATGTGTACACGATTTCCTTAAAACAAATTCAATTTGAAATAAAATAAACGAAATTTTATTTTACAGTTCAGAGATTAGTCCTGACTCTCGATAAGAAAAAATTAAATTTAGATATATTTTGTTTTAAAAATTTATCTCATTATTCTCAGATTTTAAACTATTTTTTTAAATGAATTTTTTCTTTATTTTATATAGTTGATATTATGACTATTTTGATTATTCAGGTAAGAAAGGCAATAACTTGATAAAAAATAAATTCAATTTTTCGACAGGTTTTCCTCGTTTTTGAAAAAACTATTGAGATATTTGGAAAATAACCTGTCTAAAGCAGTAACATCTTTGTGCGATTTCGGATCTATAGACATACTGATCGAAACTTTTGGACAAGTATTTCTACATGAAAAAGTGTTTTCAGAAAGTGAAAAAAAATTGAAAATAAATTTGTAAACATCATTTTAATATCATAAGCTTCTTCGCTCCACTCAGAATCTAAAATATACAATATATAGTATGAAAAAATATTGTTCATACGTTCTTATGTCAAAACGAATATTTATTATAACATTGTTTTTTTTTTTTTTTTTTGTAAACCGTAGTATTTAACGACTTCCAATCCCAGTTGAACAAATTTAGGCCCAGTTCCCCGAGCATCAGGCCTAACCTCAAATATATAAAATATATACGAGAATCGTATTTCTAAAGCGTCAGTACACTTTACGTTTTAGATCTACTGATCACGAGTTAATCATCAGTATGGCTCAGGTTAGCCTCTGCTCAGTCGAGAATGACCTTTATTGTTTTTTCAGCTGTCTATTGTCAATTTATCTTTTAAAACACGAAACCTTGATGGTACGTCGTCGTAATTATATAACCTTTAGACTAATCATGTCCAAATGGTCATTAAACACGATAATGACTATTTATATTTTGTATTTATTTCTTTTTAACTCGTCGTACGATGATGACTTTACTACATCGTTGAATTTGTTTACTTCGCGTCTATATGTATTTACACTTTCTCCTTCACTACTGGATCTTCTTTATTTTACTCATAAATCTCTACTATTAATTACATTGTTTTCAATACTTCATGTTTCTTTTTTGATTCTTACGCGTTATATGAATATATATATTATATATATATCATTACATACATCACATTCACTAAACTTTCACTGGATGTACGTATCAAAAAGTCAAATGAATCGTGTGTGAATCTCAGTCTGTTGTAATATCAACTAATTTAGGGGGGAAAAGTATGCGCGTAGGTTTAGAAACTGCGTTCTCGCATGTATGTAATATGTCAATTAGTTTCAAAATAAATAGTCGACCCGTTAAGTCGGTTGTGATTATAATATTATCTCATATCTGTTACTCTCTCACTTCGAGTTGTTTCGCTACCCCAATCGACGAAGTATATTAAAATATATTGAGTGTGTGTGCAGCGTAGAAATGTTTGGCTATAAAAAAAGTTTCCTCTAATTGCAATATGTTTGCGTAAATAGAAGTTTTCTCCCGTATTATATGGCCGAGGCACTTGACCGATCCGCTGTCGTTTTGTGACGGAGAACGAGTTTGTTCGTGGACGAAACTATTATAGTGAGTACACGCGCGTGTTATTTTCTTCCAAACGATTTTATTATAAAAAAAAAATAATAATAATAATAATAATAATAATAATAATTTTCTCGCGAATTTCTTCCGCGTACAAAACACGTGTATATTATGCTGTATATAGTAATTACGTCCGTTGTTGTAATTAAATTACGCGATACGTACGCGGTTTGGCGCGTGTCATAGTCGAAAAACCGACGTTGGAATTAAAAAACAAAAAAAACACATATTATTATACAAACGTTTACGTAATACGTGTAATTATTATCGCCGTGTATACGCGCGCGTTTTAAGTAGTCTTATAATAATAATTATTATTATTTTCGAATACTGCACGTCGTCGTCGTCGTCGTCGTCGTCTCTTTGGAAATTTTCGAAAAAAGTTTTCACTCAAATACGTATACAGGACAGTGGTTCTCAACGGGGGCGATATCGCCCCCCCCCCCAGTGGGCGGTGAAGGGTTCTTAGGGGCGATGAATATTTACGTTAAAGCCAAAATATTGAAGAAATACAGATTTCAACTCCGTTGAACGACGCTCCGTGGCTTATCTGTAATTGTATTTTTTCTGAATGTTTTCAATTGACATCGAAGCAGCAGATTAACAAATTCAAGAATTGATTGAACTTTATTCAACTGATGAGATATGAAAAGACTATTAAGTTTTTATTTATACACTTTTCAAATAGTTCATCATTTTAAATTTTTTTTTCTTTTTTTGCTCTTCAGGGCGGTGACTCGAAAAAAGATTGAGAATCACTGGTGTGTAGGAGAACGGGCGCCTCCGCCGCCGAATTACGTCACACGAAACGTCTTGGCTTTCCGATTTCCGAATTCCGTGTTTCCTAGACGACGCGCGAATTATAATATTAATCGAGTAAAGCGTTTTCTGTTTTTTTTTTTTTTTTTACTTTCAATTTCCTCGCCCGACTCAATATAAATATAATATCGTTGAAAACGTTTTTATTTATTTTTTTTTAATTTTCAAACGGTTCGCAAACACATGACCTGTAATAATCATCGTCGAGACAGTGACAGTTCGGTGACGACGATTTCAACTGCTGACACTACGTGTTCCGAGAAGACCGTTTTCAGTAAACGGTTCGCACGCCGTTCGTGGTTCGGACACTCGGGCTCGGACACGACCGTTTCATGGCGCGGAAACGACGACGACGAACCCGACACGACCGTTGCCGCGGGGATGTCGGCACGAAGGCGAGCTCGGCTGCCCGTCAGATGTTCGAGAGCGGTGACCGACCTGACCCGCGGTAAAAAAACAAAAAAAAAAAAAAACGAAAGACTTCGTCGTGCCCGGCGTAAATTACAATATTATGTGAAAAAAACAATAGAAACACGGTTCCGCGGAATATTCACGCCGATTTCCGGTGGATTTCTCGGAAACGTCGTCGTATTGGGGTTTTTTTTTTTTTTGGTTCTCTTTTTGTTTTTGTTTTTTTTGTTTTTTGGAAATATGGAATATATGTATATAGACAGAGAGAAACAGTACAATGAGCGTATTATTATATCGCATAATGTAGACGTGCATCCGAGAGTAATGAATGTATATTGTGCGTATATATATATATATATAATAATATAAATGTGTGTATGGAAAAATGTAAAAAAAAAAAAAAAACGCGTGGCGGTGACACATTCCGGTACGCGTTTTTTTACGCTATTCCACGAGAAAGAGCATCAGAATGAGATATATTTTAGTTTACGCGTGTTACGGTACAAAAATTATATCGGTAAAACAGGTAGTTTGACCGGTTAATCCTAGGTATCATCTACTACCCAAAAGTGCTTCAATTGGAGGAGGACGAGGGGGTATATCTTCTGTTTTTAAAATATTTTTAGTATATCCCTACTAATTTTTCGAAAATCACCCCATATATGAGATATTACAATTTTCGGGGACGCTATTTTTTTTTTTATACTTATATGTCCTTCTTCTAATTGTTTTCCAATCGAATGATATTGTACGAGATTGAATTTAAGGGATACATTAAAATCTTCGATTCTTTTTTTATTGAAAAACTACCCAAAATTTGACAAAAAAGACTCGGAAAACATCATTTTTTTGATTCGAACTTTATGAAAATAGATAGACAATAATATGAGAAACGTTTTTGAGCAAGAAAATTTTGAAAATGTGAAAAAATGTCTTGGATATTTTTTAAAAAAATTTTTTCTCGTTTAATTTTTTTTTTCTTTATATATTAGATAAAAAGAGTAAAATAAAGTATAGGCAAGAAAGCCGGACATACTTCGCACCACGGATATTCTTCGCTCCTTGGGTCAGATACTCTTGGTGAGTGTGTTGAAAATGACGACTATTATTGTTTTTTTATATTATTAACTTCTTTCGTTCAGAATCTTCTTATTGAAGAAATGATTAATCGTTTCTTTTGAAATTATACACACCCATCAAGAGTACGCGATCCGAAGATCGAAGAATATCTATGGTACAAAGTATGACGTCCGGCTTTCTCGTCTATACTTTAGTTTTTTGTTTCGGTACGTTCGTGTGCTCAATGGTTTTTTAGGATTCTACCATTTCAAAAAACAGTACAAACTCACCTCCTAAATTGAGTAAAATCAAGTCGACATTTATTTTTTCGTAGCTATATTTTTTTATCCATTTTGACACTGTGTAATAAATGGTATAATATAATATGTATGTATATACACACGGCATGTAATAAACGAGACGAACTATACACGGACCCGCACGGAATAATATTCAGAATAATTCGAATTCGATGCTTAATTATGCGCGGTTTTCGTCGTGACGTGGCCAGTGGTTTGTCGGACGAGACGTAGTATTTATTTTTCGGTTTTGATAAGTTAATTACATACATATCCCATACACTCGAATCGCTTCGGGGTATGTGTCATGTACAATATACACATACATTTTAAATGACGTTCGCGATATTGTTTTTATATGAAATATTATTTCGTGCTGTTTTGTACGAGTTTGAAAACGATTTCATTCTTTTTCGTTGATTTCGTGTTTTTCCTTTATAAAACTCTGTTTCTGGGCACGTCGAAAAGTATACGTAAACGAACTCGCTACGATAAACCGCGCGTATTTTTCAGTTACTACGGTGTAAACAACGGGAGACGGGAGTTTATGAAATTTTTATACGGCGGCGTTATAAAGTTCATCGAAAATACGTTCGCTTCTCTCAAAAATAATAATTAATATGTACCCGAATAATAATAATAATAATAATAATAATAATAGATGATAATATAATATCATTAAAAACGTTTCGTTCGTACGATTATAACAATATTCAACGTTATTCGGACGTAAAAGTCGAGCTATGTCGTCCCACGCGATTGTGTAAACATTCTTCAAACGGCTTTCGACCGTACTTAAGTACACGATTTGATTTCCTTTTTTTTTTTTTTTTTTAAAAAAAAATTTAACTTGTATATCCGTTCTGCAATACAAATTTTGTTATAAACACTTGTCTTTTTTAAATATGACAATATGATATTAATATGCACCCACCCCCAGTGGCGTACGCAGGATTTTGCCATAGGAGGGGCTATTATAAAATATATATATACGTATATATTTCTAGTGTCATTTGATTTAAACTCAGTATTTTAAGGTATGCAAATGACCGTATTCACCCCGTGGTAAAATGTCGGAGAAGAATGTTTCTACCCCCAACGAACGCCGCTCTGAGTAAGTTTCTATTAGATAATATAAATGGTGGTAAAACTAAAAATTTGCTATATTTTCAGAATTATACTTTTAACGAAAGTTAATTTGTTTAAAAATAATTTCATTAAATCTGAGGAATACTATATAGGTTGAGTAGCAAATTCCGAAAAACAAATGTGTTTGTTTAGTTTTGGGATCATTATTTTGGATTTACCACTAAATTAATAAAATTAATATTGGAATAACAAATTCAGAATGATTTCGAGTACAGTTTAAATGGCAATCCGTGATCTACAGAAGGATTAAAATATGAGACTTTATCAAACTATATACCTACTCAAAAATGTTTTCAGAGAAGAATAAAAAAAATACACGAAATGTAATTTTAGTTTAACATTTTATCTTTCATAGAAAATAAAAAAATTATACGGACGACGGGGAGGACATTTCAGTCCCTTAGCCCCCCGCTGTGTACGCCACTTCACCCACCTATCGAGTATATACCAGCAGTTCGCGAATCGAATCATCCGAGAACGACGTGGATGAACACACAGACTCACGTACACGTACACACGTAATATGACATATGTTTTTCGGGCCGTATACCTTTTCCTCCGAAAATCAGATTCCGTTTTCCTCCACTTCCCTTTTCCTCCAAAAATCAAATTCTATTGTTCTCGTACTGTCTTTTTTCTCCACTTCCCTTTTCCTTCGAAAAGTAGTATATAAAACTTTCTTGTGTATATATGTAGATATTGTTATGCTACTACGTTATATTATAGTAAGTATGTGTTTTGATTTTTGAATATTATTTTATTTGAACAATAGGAGCGTCTCTAAATGGAGAATTTCACCATTGATAACGTGCATGCCCAAGTATAAAAATTAGCATAACCATTTTAAACTGCTTTTTACTGCTTAAAGCTTAGTTTAGTCTCCACTAAACTATTTTTACACTTCATGTTCTCATATCTTATTTAATATTTCGAGAAAATTAACGTTTGGTATTATGTATAAAGATATATAATTCAATTTCAGGTGCAGGGGGGAAGTACAGGGGGCCTGTCCCAACCTCACTACGCCCATGGAATTATATTTTTCAAAATGTTTGTCCATTTTCAAATAATATAGCCGTAGAAAGAAATTAATTTGGTGGAATATGGAAAGTGGAGGAAGGAGAATGGTATTATATTTATGGAGGAAAAAGGATTTTACTTTTTTCAGACGTTTTAAAAAAATTAAAAACGTTTGTCCGGAAAAATTAGCATTTTGCAGATATCAGCTTTTGGCTCTTTACCACATATGTGTGTGCGCGTGAGTGCGTGCGAATAAAGCTATACATACGACAATAATAATAATAAATAAATCTGACAACGTACCTTTGCACACATTTAATTATTATAACAGGCAGTAGGCACTGGCACTGTACAATATGATGCGTCTACACACGTCGACGTTCGACGAAGGGTTAACAGTGTTGATAATAATAATAATAATAATAATTGTGTAATTTTCCTCGGGCTGCAACAGTGCCAAACGTTTACAGTTTCGTTCACCGGTTTCATAATCAGTGGCGGATACAAGAGGAGGGCAATAGAGGCAATTGCCCCCCCCCCCGTTCACAAAATAGGTTTTCTGACTGTAAAAAGTAATGAAAATGTATAACAACTTTTTTTTTCTTTATACTTGTTTTTGTTTTACAGTTGTTGAAAAGTTTGGCTCTGAATGAGAGAATTACACCCAACACCCAAAATTTATTTTTTATCACCATTTTTATTTTTATCTAAAATTGCCCCTCCCGTTCATGGCGTCCTGTTCCGCCCCTGTTCATAATCCGCGTATAATATTTCGCGCTTATTTCATTTCCACTCGACGACGATATCACTTACCTATTATTGTTGTTGTTCTGATTTAAATTTGCATTTGCGTCGACTCGGACGGAAACGGGGATTTTATCTCGCATCGATTTATTTGCCTAAAAAGTTCCGGTCGTTCCGTGCGTTTGCTAGTGATGAATATATACGTACATATTGTACATATCATATATCATTATATGTATACATATTACATGCGTGTGTGTGCAGAGGAAACGAGAAAAATCCTGTTGAATTACGTCGAACTGCGAAATTTGATCGAGTCTTATGTGTACCGTTGAAAATTGAATTACACCCCGTGGACTTTTTTCATTTTAATGCCAATTTCAAAATCGACTTCGCCAGCCGTCACGTCTCTACACTCGAGAGATTTAACAGTTTGTTATACAGCACCTGGGGGTTTTTCAGAAATACTTATTTTCCCTTTTTTAGAGTTGTAAAAGTCGACCACGGTTTTAGATAGCAATGTCCCGTGTACGACGATATTTCGCTGTTACAGGTGTTGTTTGTTTATAGTATTGTTCATTTTGTAATTTTTTTCGACTCTGTCGTCGGTGTTGTTTAGTAATAACAATCGAGAATGAATTCAAATGTTATAATAATACGCCCGTAATTACAATAACAATTAATTAGTAATACATTTAGTGGTGCACACCCCGGTTCTGTTGCAATGGTCCGTAATGCACGGATATGCACGGTTTGTTCACTTTTCGGTTAATAAACACCACTTACATACTTATGATATATTATCACTTTCACAGTGAATATCATTGTATGACGCATATTATTATGTTTTAAATTATTCGTTCGCATTGAAATTCCATATAAATAACTAATTACACGGAATATTCATTACGTTCTCAAATGTAATATTATCAAGTGATTTTAAGTTTGTAAAAACAATGAATTGTTAAAGACTTTCATTGTAATAACTTAGTCGGTCTTTGTGTGAAAATCTACAAACATCGCTTCTCAAATGACAGCGTCGGAACAAAAGTCGTATAAATATAATATTATATAATCGGATTTTTGGATTATAAAACGAGTGCTGTATTATACGAAGATAAACACTGATAGACAGTAGTGACAGATGTGAATACAACATTTCAAAACTTATCATGATACCATATAAAATTAAATAATAGTCAAAATATTAAAACCACATAATATTATGTGATGTTTAGTTATAATCTAAAGTCTAAAAAATACTAATTATCAACTGATTTTAGATTTTGAGTGAAACAAAGAAGTTTGCATTTTTACAATGATATTTATTTTTAATTTTATTTTCTGTAAACATTTTTTCATATAGAAATACTTGTCCAAAACTTTCGAAATAATTATTTAAAAATGCTTATGACGTGTGAAAATTATCGATTTGACATGTATTTGATTTATTTTTGTCTAATCATCCCCTCCACCTCCCCCCCATAACAAAAGTCCTGAATCCACCCCTGGCAAATCATGTCTGACTTTTTATATCTGGGCTAAATATATTAGAGGGAGCCCGGCATTATATTATTACACTTTTTAATTTAAAAATATATGACTCCCCCCCCCCCGCGTGTTATGAGAATACTAAAATAAACACTTCGAGTAAAATAATAAAAATTCGATTCTGAAAAAATATAGGAAACAGGTTACCTGATTCAAAATTAAAATTGAACTATTTTAAGTGTGTCTATTATCATCACTCTTATAAGTCTAAATCTTATGAAGATTTTATCGCTTAAGACCCCTTTAAATGCATATTTAATTTTAACGCTTCTGAGGTCGTGCGTATAATAGTGAAATCAAAATACAACATAAGTAATAAATTATAATGTAATGTCTCACTGTTGTGCATAATATTCGAGCAGGTATGCGGAAGATAAGGGAACAGATTGGCGCCGCCTGTGAATTTTCCAAAAACGGCGTAAATCCGGACACGGGGACGAGAACCGGTGGCCCGAACCAAGTGGTGCGCGATAGGTATGGCCCCAACGAGCGTGCCGGTACGTTCGAGATGTTCGGGTCCGTGATAGGAGGCGTCTGCCAAAGCAACAGACCAGAAGCGATGGTTTCCATGCAGTTTGTGGTGTGGCGAAAGCCGGCGGTGCACAGTGGTCTGTAAAATAGTCAAAATTAATGACATTGAATAATCAAAAATACAGTGGAGCAACTAGGATGTTTTTCAAGATGGGTGTCCACCTATAAATGTCTACTATAATTATTCAAATATTATAAAACTATAATCCATTTTAATGGATACTTTATAAGATTAATTCATTAATTAGAAATTTCATGTATGCAAAATCTAACTGTCTTTTCTACAGTTTTGCCTTTTTTATAACGTTATTTGTAAAAAAAAAATAAAATGTAGCGTCGCATATTAAACAATAATATGCATTTTTAAAGCATGTTTCAAGTTTATTTCTGAATTAGTAGAGGTTATAATTTTGTATGGGTAGATATAAAAGGATTTTTTGCAATGTTCATTGAATAAAATTTCCATAAATATGGTTTAAAGAGGGTGTTCATACACCCAAAACACCCTCCTTGATTGCGCCACTGCAAAAATAAGAAAAAATAAATAAATAAATATTTTTTTTTTTTTTTTAAGTGAGTAAAGATTAATTAAATTTTGAATTTCTCA